>UCOK01019796.1:29413-42243 GCA_900474325.1 Synergus umbraculus
GAGCGTCCCTTGTTCTGAGTGGTGACGTCAGAGTGCTCGCTCGACCAATTATAATCTCGGCCGATCGACGGCACACAAGACCCGAGCCGTGCCGTCGATCACGAGATGAGTGTAAATTCAATTGATTTCGTGGAAACCACCCTTTAAACAAATTGGAACACATAACGTGTTCCAATTTGATAAACTCCATTTCTGTAATCTGTCACAACACCAAAAATAGCTTTCATATCCAACGGCCCTCGATCAACCTCAGGAACCGCCAATGTAATACATTAATTTACTGTAAGTGGTTTAAACATTTCTTCAGATAACGTGATCATCTTTGCAGCTTCTAATTTTTGTCTCTCAAAGCATTCTTTTTGATTTTGAATTATTGATGCTCCTCGAGGACACAAGGAGCAAATTAAGTTATCTATAGTGCTGAGGTTTAATTGGCCACAACCCACGCACGTGCATATTTAGATCAGACATAGTTCAAGAAACTACTTCATTAGTCATCAATATTTTAGTGCCAACTATGCATACAGTAGAAATTCCATTGTCAAAAGTTTTATTCAAACTTGGTAGCTCAGGATCCCTGCTGGAAGTAAACGGATTCAAACGGATAGAAATTTTTTATCTGTTTGAATATAAACTTTGCATCCTTGTCAATCATGTTCTATTTTTTGTTGGATTTTTAAATCTTTATCCGTTTGAATCATTTTAAATACATTAAGTGGAATATAATCTGCTCTTATTCGGTTGAATCCGAACTTTCTTATCCTTATCTATCTGTGAGATGGTATCGTATTTATCTGTTTTAATTCGACTTCATTGAAAAATACTTCATCCTTATGTATCCTTTTTAATCCAACTAAAAATAATTTATCCATATCTATTCGCTTAAATCCGTCGTCAAAGTAAAAATATGCTATTAATATAATATTTTTTGAAAAGCGGATTAAGGAAAATAGGCAATGATTCAAACGGATAAATTTCTAATCCGTGATAGGAGACAGGATCAAATGTATGTAATTCGTGGATAGATAAGGATTAAGTCGCGGTTAAAAAATATAGGATTGAAAATATAGGATAAGTATATAAAAGGATAGTAATACATAAAATCGGATTTAAAAGGATTAAAACGCATAGTTACAACGGATAAGATTATGATTCAAGCGGATAGACGGATTGACAACGGATACAAACGGATCGCCGTGTATTAAAAAGTATTTAAACGTATACTTATTGATAGATGACGGATCCCGTGCAGAAATTTTGATGGGGTTCTCGCGGGTTTCTCGCCAGTTTTCCCTCGTTCTAGTATGGTCCTAGTCTGGAAAACTGACAAGAACCACAATTTAACATACCATCCGTATCTCACTAATATGTAATTAATTTTTAATCGGAACAGCGAGAAAATATTTATAATTAATGACAGAATACTTGTATATGGTTGCCTGATTATCGTCACATTTGATTAAACATTTTTTATTCAAAATAGAAAACCTGACGAGGGCCTTGTCTAAACCCTACTTCAATTGGGGCAGGGATGATGACTAAAATTTTCAATGCTGTAAATAAAAGTATAAAATAATTATGATAACGAAAAATTTTTTAATTTGATTAAAAAGTGCATAAAAATTTACTTTTCATTTGCAAAACCCGTTTCTGCTTGTAATTGCTCAGTATGAAAATTGTGTTCATCCCTATAAAAAATAATATTAAAAGGCCTAGAGGGATAAGTAGGCAAAAGTTAAGTATCGAGTTGATATTACCACCATAGATGGGCACCCATGTGAAATAACATTCCTCCAAAGGATAACCAAAAAATTTCATTATTTGGGGAGTTATGGAGGGGGAAAGTAAAATTAAAAAAGTGATTTTTCTCGAAAACGGCTGCACCGATTTAGATGAATCAAATATATGTTTTAGTCACCTGTAAGAATACTTTGAGAAAAAAATTTCAATATTTTAATATAAAAAATAGGGTTGAAAGAATGTAAAAAATATTTAAAAAGTATAAAAATTAAGGTCTAGTTAAAACAGCCCTTGTAAAATCCTAAGAATTAAAAATAGTTGAAGATGAATTTAAGAGAAATCAGAGGTGAAGTCCAACAAAATAAAGAAGATTAAAACAAAAAAAAAGCCACCCGTGAAATTGATTGTTTTCTTAAACTTCGAAAATTAATAATAATCGTAAAATGGAAATAATATCCACACAAAATTTACACATGTCCAATTTAAAGTTTCCAAATTCAATAAAGGTATGTATAAATTTTAAAAGTACGCATATTTATCCAAGGATTTATTAAAAAAGGATTCACCTCGAAAGACGTTGGATCGGTGGAATAAAAGGCACCGCCGTCATTCATTTTTATTTCTACATTGAAGACTGGATTCGCTTGACATTTAAATGGAGATTCCACTAAGTCTTCACCCCATTCGAAATTTTTTTCAAGGGTAAGTAGGCACAATGCTGGAGATTCCAACATCGCAAGATAGAACGACATGGAATTTTCTACTAAATTCCGAAGCGCATTCTGGAAAAAGAAGGAAATGCGATTTTTTGTTTTTAATTATTTTGATATTTTAATAAAAAAAACAGTGTTATTATGATATGATTAAAATAAAATTTATTTTTTTTTTGAATTATAAATTATGTACTTTGCAATTTAAGGGAATTCATCGTACGTACATAATAGGGTAATATATGACTAATATAGGTACAGTGATTGCAACTGATAATGATTGGCCACTTCGCGATAATCATATGTATATTAAGAAACATAAAATAAAAATAAATAAATATATCGTCTTCAAATTTTTAATACTTTTTTAAGATCTCAATGTGTTAATTTTCCGCATGGCTGGAATGTCTGATTCCTATTTTATATATATATATATATATATAATGGTCAGTGTTGTCTGGACCATCATAATTGTGGAACTCGGACGTTAACTAGCTTTTATACTTCCACTTCATAAAAAACGTTGCCAGCTCTCCATCTATAATGTAAAAACTATAATAGGTATTTTATTTTTTTTTTTATTTTTTTTTTATTTTTTTTTTTAGCGAATGTGTGTGAGGAAAATCTCGAGCGTGTGGAATTTCCATCCACTAAAAACCACCCACATTGTTAGTCTAGGTACTGATCCACCCTGGAATCGGAAAAGTATAATGTCAGGCGAACATAGTTTAAGTAGTATAAGACGTTTTATGTCAGACACTGAGCGACGAGTAGTATAGGTCAATATACGTTCGCCATCGGCATTTAAATATGTAATTCTTTTTTATCTTTTTTATCAATTCTTTCTTTTTTTCTCATTTTTTTGCTAAATAAAAAACAAATTCTAATTGTAAATTACGAAGTAAAGATATAAATTCTAAATTTAAAAAGTCAATAAAAAAAAATCGCCTATAAAAAAGATTCATGTCACTGTAAAGATATTTTAATTGTGTACATTTTTCCCATTCATAGTTTTTCTTTAACGTGTTGTTTAAAAGTAGGCAATATGAAAATATTAAAATTTTATTTGTTTTCACTTATGCGGTTAATTATAGAGAGTGATTATAGGAGTGATAATTTTTGTAAAGTTGTAATAAATTATTACAAACTATAACAAATGTATCGTATTAAAAAATATATTTTTATAAAAACTCTAAAATAAGGAAAAATAGGTTGAATGTAAAATATAACAAAAAATTACGAAATAAAATTTTACAATTACCCCCCTGAGTTTTCGATGGGATTTCGTGAATAACGGTTGATATATTTTAAAATTATCATAAAAACACTCCTGAACTAAAATTTGTGTCCGAATTCACCTGACAAAACACTATGAATATTTATCAATCTTATAAAACTATAACGAACATGAACAATTTTGAAAAATACTAGCGTATTATTATTATTACTAATTCTTGCTCTTTTCATTATACCCCCTTGGGGAATAATTATTCATTTTAATAATACGAAAAGGAGAAAAATTCATAAATAATAATTATTATTGAATCTTCAATTATTGAGGGTGAGGTAGATTCCACGGGTTATAAATTGTTGTTCAAACACAAACATTACCCTCAACCCACTCACATGAACGTGGAAATGTACGGCGAATATTTAACCATTGTATACACATAAAGAAATAAATCCCCGAATTATATAATTAACAATTTGATCAAAAATACTAAATTATTAAATTATCTCAAATTCCTAACATTTAATTTTGCTGAAGTAGAAAATTGCTGAAAATTATTTGAATTTAAATAATTATGTAAATTTAATTTCACATCATAGCTCTGTAACTTGCTGCATTTTAAAAAAGTAGCTGTGAATTCTATCTCGGGTGTTCCATTTAACTATATTTATTATTTTTTTTTTTGCTCATCTTTTGAGCACTTTGCTTCCTTATTATGATGAAATTGCAAACGCACTTGCTTCCACATAAAGGAAGCATTAACGATTTGCTTCAATATTAAAAAATATACCTATAACTCTTTTTTCCTGAAACAAAGAATCTTTCGACCTCATCATTCATATTTTTTAGTAAAATTTATTTATATTAGATTATTTAATTTTATACGATGCAAAAAACCTTTTACTTTCTTATTAATGTAAATTTGAATTTTGTTTATTTGGAAACAAAAATAAAGACGAAATTTTTCAAAATTACAAATAAAAGCATAACTTCCTTAATATTTAATAAAATGCATTAATCATATAGGTCAATCGATTCGTCTCGACGCAAGGAATCTTCGCTTCCCGTAAAACAGCTTTAAATTTTTATTATTTGAGAACTTATATTCGAAAAACTCATTTTACAAAATTTAGATAAAAATTTTTTAATTCAGTATTTTGAAAAATCTTTCGACACGTTTTAAAGTACTGATGGTGCAAAAAGTCCTATAAATTTCATCAATAACTGTATCAAGGTTAAGGCGGCGATAAAAAAGGCGATACACACACAAACATATCCGGACAATTGATTAGAATTTTGTATTAGAAATTTATCAAATGAGGAAAGTTTAATTAAATCATTTTAAAAATATTCCATTTTGAAAATATTAAAATTTTATTAACTTTCACTTATATAATTAATTATATAGAGAAAGGTACCATCTCATCTCCTAATAGTACCATAAACTTCTATATTAAAGATTTAAATACGTCTAAAAATCCAAATAATTGTTATACATGTTTCTACATATAACAATAAATAAAGTACCAACATAATTAATTATTAACGATTATTGTTTCACACATTTTTTTTCCTCGGCGAGAAGAAAAGACTCCAACGTATTTTTTGCCAGATGAGGAGGATTTGAGTAAAGCAAAAGAAAAGTTTAAAATTGAAGGCGTAGGTAGAAAAAGAGGTACTAAATAGAATACCTGAACCGGACAATAAATACTTGGAAACCTTATGGAGAGGATCATTTTCACTTGTCGGTCTGATACCACAAAAAAGGAAGTCCAAAAAAATAGATTAAAAATGAATTATGTAATAAATTTAGCACTTTTTTCTATTTTGACCTTCACTGTAAAAAAAAACTTCAATTACTTTAATTGTAGTTTTATACAATTACCGTAGCTGAATGAATTTTAAATAAAATATAGTTGATTTTTCAATCAAATAGTTGAATTCAATCATAAGTAATTGAATTTTCAACTAAATAGTTGAATTTTCAATCACAGTAAATGAAAAATGGTTGAATTTTCAATATATTTCTAACACAGTTTATCTGTTCATAAATTTTAAAATAATTTTTGTGTGAAAAACCATGAATGGGAAACAAGTTCGCAATTAAATTATTTTTACAGTGACATGAATCTTTTTTGTTATCGATTTTTGTTTGGCTGACTTGTTCCAACTTTTTTTCAGGGACAAACATTTAATTTGATTTCGAGTCTCACTCACAATTCGATATCAAAATATATCACATTTTATCCATTTAATGGAGATTTAAATGGATATTGAAATTTACCCATACTAGAAATTATGATCAAATTTTAAAATGAGTGAAAAACCTTCATACAACCATAAAAAAAGCTCCAGAGCAAAACAGGTCATCAAATCGCGCAACAGGAAAGAAAAATTTACCGCAAATGAAATCTGTGTTGAAAACTTTAAATGCGTTTTTCTGAAAACTGCATTTTTAAAATCGGGTGACGGTGTAGCTCGAAAACTAATCATCCAATCGACTTCAAATTTCTACACAGTCTTTATTATATGTTTCTACAGAGGATGAACCTCCAACTTTTTGTTATATAAAAAATTACAACTTTTATAAACAAAAAACGAGCGTTTTTTTAAGTAAAATTTGAAATTTTTTTCAAAAGTACGCCATTTTTATAATATTTAATATTTTCAAAAGCTAAAGGTCCATCCTCTATAGACACTCATATAGTTTACTAAAAAAAATTTTTTTTTTGTCGAGCCACCTGGCATGGCCGACACCGTCACCCGTATTTCAATTTTTTTTAAAGGACCTTTGCGTTCCGCCTTGTATCTCCGCTTTGAATGAATATTTTTTGTCGAAAATTTTATAATAAATACGTGAAGACATGTACAATATACTGCAAAAATTTTAGAAGGATTAAACTTGTAGTTTTCTTTTTTTTAATCTTAAAAAATTACTGTTTTCTTTTGTCCGAGAAACTAGCATAGCCACTTAAAGTTTTCAACACAGATTTGATTTGCGGTAAATTTTCTCTTTCTATTGCGCGATTTGATGACCTGTTTTATTCTGGTGCCTTTTTTATGGTTGTATGAAGGTTTTTCACTCATTTTAAAATTTGTTTTAAAATATTTTTTTTGTTTGCTTTCTAGCCCGCAATTATCTTAGCGCCAATGAACAGTGTCGCTTTAAAGTGCTCCTCCTATTGAAAAACTATTAGAGATATCTATTTAAAATTTTGGGTACTTATTTTTAGGATGATTAGCTATGGAAAGATGCAAAACTAGCTGTGAAGTTGTATCAACTTTTGTGCTCATTCAATGAGCACTTTGCTTCCTGTAAGCAAATATGATTTGCTTCCTCATAAAGGAAGCATTAAGCTTTGATATTACTTGTTTCCATTTATATTTCCAGTTATATTTGAAAAATTCATTTTTAAAAAATTAATGAAGCATTACTTTTTTATTTTTTAATGAAATACATTAATCATATAGATCAATCGATTCGTCTCGACATAAGGAATCTTCATTTTTCTTACGTCAACTCAAGATTTTGATTATTTAAAAACATAGAGCGAAAAATTAACTTTCAAAATTATAAATAAACATAACTTCCTTATTTGTTAAAGAAATGCATTGATCATATAGGTCAATCGATTCGTCTCGATGAAAGGAATATTCATTTCCCTTACACCAGCTTTAAATTTTCAATATTTGAGAAGTTATAGTGGAAAAATGAATTTTACGAAAATTATAAAAGTACATAAAACTTTTAAAATTAAATATTTTGTGAAACCCTTAAAAGAAATTCAACTAGGTATATAGTTGAATAATTATGCAAAATTTCATTAATTTATCTCTACGCGTTTTCAAGATATTGCAGGATCGTGACATACATACATATATACATACACACACATACATCCGGACAATTTTTCAGGACATCATACTAGATATATTGCCCTTGAAATATGTTCAAAAAAAACCTTTTTTAGGAAACTGGATTTTGTCACCACTACAAAGCTTCCTCTATGAGGAAGCAAAAAAGATCGGTTTTTTGAAAATCAGAAACTAGCATAGCCCCTTAACGGGGATTTCTAGTCTAGATCTAGAAGTATAAATGTTGGGTGTTTTATGAAATTCGATAAAAAAAAAAGTAAAAATATTTCTACCATACACTTTTTTACTGGACATTTATTAATATTCCAACAATACAGAAAAAAAATTTTTTTAAAAATTCGAATGTTGAACAAGTTACAGGCTGATGGAGTGGCGGGGGTGGAAAAAAGGGTGCGTCTGTATTGACACGATTCCAACCCTTTTGGTGGTCGGAAAAAAAAAAAAGATTCTTAATCAGTAAGAATGTCGCTATCATCTGAACTAGAGAAAAAGAAAAAAAAACATGTTCACAAACTGGCGACTGTTTGAAAAAAAACGTGATTTTTTGCCCTTTTTTCCACAATTTAAAATTTCTTAAAAATAGTAAAAAATAAAATTTTTAAATAATCCTAGTTCGGACGATAAAGGGATATATAAAGAAGGTCCACGCCAAATTTCAAGTTAATCGGTTCATTAGAACTTGAGAAATCAGGTCAAACGTGTTGGAAACAGTAGTTTCGAGAAAAACGTGTTTAAAGATTTGAGCAAAGTTGCAGATAGTTTTTACTCACATTTCGTTAATTGGCGATTTCTGGTCCATACATTGGAAACAATGTATGAAACAATGTATGAAACAACTGCAAACAAGCTCATACAAGCTCATACGTGGCAGAACCAGCTCACTCGGTATGTTACTAAAATGACTATAACTCTGACAATAATCGAAATTATAAAAAAATCTTTCGGAGGATATATTCTTGGAAGCCTAATCTTTGAAAATATGCAAAAAAAATCGATTTTTTAAAAATTCTAGACTAGATACCCCCTTTATATTTCTAAAATTTAAAAAAAAATTCTGTAAAATTCGTATTTTCTGTCTTAATCTTTTGGAAAACGACATTAGTCTGAAGATTGTTTTTAAATTGGTTCACGAAGTTTCTAAACCAATCAGGTTTTCGACAACAATGTGTTTGATATACCTATGAATTGGTAACATCACTTTTTTAAGATAGGATAAATGGACATTTAAAATTCGGTATTTTTATTTTTCATCAATCTGTGTGTTAAATAATGTTAGTTATTCCCTTTGAAAATTGTAAAAATAATATATAATATACGGTAGAACCTTTATAAAGCAGGCATAAATGGAGCAATTTTAAACTGAATAATGCTTGAAATATTGTAATTCCGAAATCAATTTTCTAACCTGCATAAAAAGAGTTGCAAGTATCATAAATCTTTTCAGTTTCATAACTTCGTAAACTTCATGAATCTTCTGCTCAATATTGAACCATCCTTTTCCCACGTCTCTTAAACATAGTCTCACAGACTGTACAATTTTTTTCAACCACGGTTCCTTCAAATACTTTAATAAAGTGGTCACTGCTTGCATCTGCTGTGCTTGGAATTCGCTCAGACTCAACGATTTTCCATGATTTGAAGAAAATAGACACATGTCAGATACTTTAAGGCACTCACTCACAACGGAAGATACTGCTTCGTAAATTTCGACACAGACATAAAGTGTTAGCCAATGAAAATAATCTCGCATTTTCTGTAAAAGTATAAAGAATGGATGACTCATTTATTATGAATTTTTTTTTTTTCACTAAAAAAAAAACAGATGGCACAGAAACCAAGAGACTTTCACATCGTTGCGCCGCCCATAGCAATCGATCATCTTATATTTTTCAACGTGTCGAACAGTAATTGAAAAGGACGTTTTTGTATTGCAAAAGTTTTAAGGGTGTAATATATAGAGTAGAGTGGGGCGAAAAGGCCATTTTTTACTATTGAGCCCTGTAAAACTTGCAAATGAAAAAATTAATAAATAACGCAGGTACCGTTTGCAAACTTCACGTTTTTGGCTAAAACATTTATGTGGAAACTATTTGTCTATGATGATTAGTATTAGAATTATAGCATTTGGAAAAAAATTCAAAATGGCGGTTTCGGTAAAGTTGGGGTAATTTTTAAAAATTTTTTCATCAAAATTTGAAGCGCTAAGAAGAAATACAACTTGAGAAAATATTTTGAGAAAAGCCTAAGTGGTGTTCAGGGTTGCACGGTTACGCGTAACTCGGACTTTTATATGTATAATACGTATTTTACGTATTATACGTAAAAAATGTAATAAATGTATAAAATAGCGGATTTAAAAGGAGTTTGTGGGGAAAAGAGCATAACATAACCTCAATTATTCAAGAATTAGGTTATGTTTATTTTCTAAATATGAAGCGCAGTCGCCATCTTGAAAACGTAAATTACATGTAAAAAACTAGAGACGCAAATTACGTACGTAAATTACGTCAAAAACCTCATGTAATTTACTTAAGGTATATTACGTGTGCAACCCTGGTGGTGTTTAGGTATTTCACAAACGACCGTTCACAGGATCCGTGAACTTGACTGATATATTCATTCATATTGCTATTTTCCGCGCTCTAGTGGCGATCTCAAAAAGTACATTTCTTTTGTATCAGTTAATTGTCCGTTTATCCGTTTTAAGGGGTTATATACGTTAGTCGAAAAAATTGAAAATTTTTTTATTGCATTTTCTTAAAGTACATTCTTGTAAGATTATTTCCTCTAAATTTCATAGAGATCTGAGCACTAGAACCTAAGTTACAGAAAACTTTAAACGCGATTATCTAGGAATATGATTTTTCAAAAAGGGCCGTTGCGGTGTCCACGATTTCTCAAAAACCATGTCACCTATAAATCTAATTTTTTTCAGGCTACTTTATATAACAATATTATCTCATACTTGGACGAAGAAATTGCCATTTGAAAGAAAACTTTTTTTTTGGGACTGAAAAAACTGAATTTTCAGACCACTAAAAATCGATTTTTATAGAAAATTTTTCACCATTTTTGCAAAAATACTTATTTTGACAAATCCTTCGTCCAAGTAGAGTAAAATTATATAAACTAAAGAAAGCTCTTGGTTAGATTGATTACAGGTGATCCATTTTCGACTTATCATGGACACAGCAAAGGGTGTTTGAAAACAGGTGTTTTGGCTCAACGGGCGTAGTGCCTACAAATGTCAATATTTTGCAGTCAAATTTGGGATAAAATGCCTTGAAACATGTACAAATACCGTCTTTTCCAAAAAAATTCGTGAATAAATCCTTTTTTTTCAATAATAAGTGTATATAACCCCTTAATCACAATGTTATCCGGTGTCACTGTCCGTTTTAATCCTTTTGCATCCGTCTTCATGTTTTACTATCCCTGTTAGAAGTAAAGGGATATAAATCCTATCCCTTTATATCTCTTTCTATCCCTAAGATAGAAATGAATAAAGATTCTGTATCCATTTCTACTTTTCGCCTATATCCACACTTCTCTACCTTTCGCCTAACACAGTATATCTTTTTCTATCTCTTTGTTACACAAAATCGCTCTTATCTCTTTCAATCCCTATATCTCTATATTCCTTCCTATCTCCCGCTTATTCTTGTCTATCCATTTCTATTTCTATAGTTAGAATTACTTATCCTCTTCAATTATTTATAAAAAAATGTATTCTCTATCTGTTCTAATCCATGATTCTTTATCCGCAACCCTGTCCAGCTCGACTCTACCGTAGCTGCAAAGTGTGCAATACCCTAAGTCAGTTTTCACTGTGGTTCACTCGCGCGAAAAGTAACCAATCAGTCACAACCCATTAAAAGCAACCAATCAACCATTTGCGCCATGTGCAACGCATGAGCATCAATGTACATCATTGTGGAGCCCACAATTACGACATACGACCGCAATACGACCCTGACTTTTTTACCTGCTAAACTCACTCACAAAGTACTAATGACGAACCGAGGCATGACTGCATTTGAGGGAGCAGTGTATTTGTTTGGTCATGCCTCATATATAAGTGTGGTAGCATCATGAGCTCTGCTTTTGCGATTTACAATTTCTCCGTACAAAAGAACAAGTGTAGCTCTACCTCTATGATCTTCAGATGTTTTCAAGTGAATTTAAGTGAAACTCGGTCTTAGTCGTTCTTTCAGAGAGAATAAGTAAAGACGACTACTGAGTGAACTGCAATCGGTAGAGCAGTGTAATCATTTCCAAGTCGATTTCAGTTACTAAAGGCTGAAATTTTGTTAGCAAATCTGCCATCTTGGATTCCGATGTTTTCACCACAAAATCGTAATCAGCGACCTCAAAAACCCCCGAATAACTATTTCCAAACTGATTTGAGGAAATTTAGTTGCAGGGAGCATAATCATTGACATACAGCCGCCATATTGGAACCGCCATCTTGGATTCCGGTATTTTTATCACACAATTGTAATCAGCGACCTCAAAAACCCCCGAGTAACTATTTCCAAAGCGATTTGAGGAAATTTAGTTCCAAGGAGCATAATCGTTAACATACAGCCGCCATATTGGAACTGCCATCTTAGATTCCGATATTCTGACCACAAAATTGTAATCAGCGATCTCAAAAACCCCCGAATAACTATTTCCCAACCGATTTGAGGAAATTTAGTTGCTGCACGGAAAGAAATTTTGTACAGCAGCGACACTTATTGTAGTACGGCAACGCCACCAAGGTGTGAGAGCTACAGCTACGCAAATTTTGGCAACGCGTCGGTCTCTAAAACTTAGTACAACGTTGCTCTCTATACTACACCGCGCGTGAGGTCAGTTGCTGTTTCAAAAATCTACACGGAAAGAAATTTTGTACAGCAACGACACTTATAGGTACCAAAGATATTAGTACCTAGATGCGGCATAGGCCAGAAGTGGGGACAATTTTAGGTGGGGATATTTGCATTTTAGCCTATATCGAGGTGCTGCCAAAGATATTAGTACCTAGATGCGGCATAGGCCAGAAGTGGGGATCATTTTAGGTGGGGATATTTGCATTTTAGCCTATATCGAGGTGCTGCCCTCTATCTTTTCATTGTTTCCATGGAAACCGCATCAAATCTGATGTGAATGTGAGTCATGAGATCTTTGCTAAGAGCTTAGCGAGCCAAAACTCAAAAGGCTCGCTCGCGGACTCTGCAGAGTCTCCAAGCTATAGATATGAATCCGAAATTAATATTAATATTAATCCT
>UCOK01019798.1:0-20865 GCA_900474325.1 Synergus umbraculus
CAATATTTATCTTAAATCTTTTTTATGCTTCATCATAATATAATAATTGTTTGTTTTTATAATTACAGATTTCATCTCTGCATTTTCAGCATGATGCAAAGTTAAACACGAGGAAAACAATAGTCAACATTTTGCAAAAATATTTGTCAAAAGAACTGGCTCTACAGTTTACAGCTGTCAAAAAAGTTGCAAATAAACAAATATTCAAGGAGACAAAAATCATATTTTATAATAAGTATTGCTTCATTGAATTCACATTTATCCAATACACTGATAAATTAATAAAAATAAGCTTCACCTATAATTGCAATTAGTGTTTTGCAATGCCATTCAAAAATAATAAGTAAAATATATATTTTATACTATAGGTAAACGTTTCTTGTGATTTGTTTATATAGTCAAAAAATTATATTCAAATTTATTATTTTTTTTAATTACAATTACAGTTATTTTGCAATTAAAAAGTCAATAAATTAGAATATAATTGTTTATGCTATATAAACAAACCATAAAAAACGTTTATCTAGTATGAAAAATATATTTTATTTATTATTTTTAAATGTCATTGCAGAACTCTAATTGTAATTATAGATGAGTCTTATTTTTATTAATTTATGATGACGTAGTACATCATCACATAACCTATAATAATATTAGGGATTAATAGGGAAATAGAGGAAGGATCTAGAAGGGCATCCTCGCTCGAATCTGGCCAGTAAGTCTAGGCTAGTGCCTTTTATGCAAAGCGTGACGTTCTTGTAGGGACCTTTCCATATTTCCCGTTCAGCACCCTACTAAAGTTAGGGCAACATGGCTAACACCTTACCAAAACCGAGTCGCAATTTCTGCACGGGTAAAGAAACGTGGCAACGTTGCAACCTGCATTTCCTTTGGAGCAGAAGATATAGCCGATTTAGCAGACGATTTTTGAATATTCACAAATACTACAGCTGACTACTATGAAGTCAAAATGTTGACTGACTTCCGCAACATTACCCCGTTTCTTCCCAGTTTTTTCCAATTTTATAATTTAGAAGCACAATCTATATCAAAGAAACAATTTACATATTAAATAATATTGATAGGAGTCTTTTTGTTAAAAGTAGTACTGGTGATCGAAATCAAAGATACAGAGGTTTAACACAATTAAAGTTTATTTAAATTAACGAAAATGTAACTCAGTAGATAATTCAACGAAGCTCTGAACTCGTACAAGATCAAAGTATCACTGAGTTGAAGAGACTTTCTAAGGTTCAGAGGCACATTTTTAGAGAAAGCAAGAATATTAGAAAAAGTAGCATTTGGATTTTATGATGGTTAAATCTGAAGGGTCGAAGAGTACCTGGACCTTAGCGCGCATAGAACTTTTAAACATAGAATTATAGCAAGACCAGTAATAAGCTAGGTCTTTAGTAGAATCATAAAAAGCTTAAAGATTTGGGGAATTCCCGATTTTCTTAATAGGAATGTAAAACTCAGCAAATATACTCATTGGCAGAGAAATAGTATTATCGAGAGAAATACTAAGGTATTATGTTTCTAAACTCAGACTTAACATTATTGTTATTAACAAGCATGTCTTTTTTAAAGGAATATACAATTATTTGATTAAACACTTTTATAATAATTGAAATCATAACCTTTTTAAATTTTGTTTTGTAAATTATTCAATGATTTTATATTTAATTTATCAAATTATTTGGAAATCTGACATATATTAAACTAAAGAATTTTTGGATACTACTTTTGTATTTTATATCAGTCAATTTATGAAATTTTTTACAAACGCTCACACGATTCAAAAGTTGCGCATGTTACTCCTTAAATGGATATAAAATGTTTAATAATTATTTCTAAAAAATTGGAAGATGTATGCCTAAAATACTACACTTTAAGATAATTCCAGTGATTTTTGTGAGTTCTCAAAAAAAGGTATTTATCTCGAATCTCGTGGAATGAAGTGAGAAATTTCATGTTAGGAAAAAGTAATAGTCAGGGGGATTTTTACATAAATATTAAACACTTAAAAAATTATGAAAAAGCTTTGTTTATTGCAAAATAGTAACTGAATGTCAATTTTACATGTGTAAAAAGTATAATATACTCATCTTTCGAACGAGGGCCACCCTCGGGGGTAAAAGCAGGTAGTTGGCCCTCCTTCGAACGGAAAGTAAAATGCGGCGAACGAGCATATATGGGACACTATTCCTCAAGTGTACCACCCTCAGAATTCGACTTTGTCTGATCGAACTCAAACTTGGGTAAAGTATAGTCCTACTCGGTACAACTTTAGAGGAAAAAGATTTTTTCGATTGGATAAAAATTTACCGAGATAGGGGAGGAGAAATTTTTCGAATTTTTTCGATTTTGTGTGGTTTCGTGCTATTTCGAAGGTATTAAGCTCCTTTCCTATGGAATATAAAAAATTTTGTACCGCATGTTTTTGATAGCTTTTTTCCTAGTCTATCGAATGGTTATAAGCATTTTTTTAAAAATTGAAAATTTGACCGATTTTTATAAAAATCAAAATAGTTTTGACTTTTGCAGAATATAAAACATCACACCGCGCTTCGCGCGCCTATACAATTACTTCACGTTGCGCACTTGTGACGATCCCACGTGACCATCTCTCAACCAATCAGATCACGAATAAACTGCGGACACTTGACAGGTCATCTATTTTTTATGAAAGGATAAAGGGATGTTTTTTTTTGGTCTCAAAATAAAGCTTAAGTCTTTATCTTTCGATGCTGTAAATTTCATTTTGCCGTTTTTTGTTGTTTTCGAGAAATTAAATAAAGAGTAAAGCGCCGCGCCGACGGCGCTCGAGACTACTGGTTTTCTCGCTCGGCAGAACTTCTTCGGACTCATTTATCGTATCAATTATGAATATTTATTATTTATTAAACTATTCTCTGGATTATACTGAATTGTGACTGTCATTAAAGTTTTCTCATGCCTGCATTACACTCATTGTAGGGTCGTAATATAAAGGAAAAAGACTATTTCCACGTATTACAATATATTTATTAGATAGAAATTTATTTTCTTAATATTACGTCCCTACAATGACTGTAATGCAGGCATTAGAAAACTTTAATGACATTCTCGGGGGGAACGTAGAATCAGCCAAGCGTGAAAAGTGCCGTCGATCGTGAGATGAGTGTATCAATATTATTGAAAAGTTAAATTTTCCAATCTTTATTAAATTATAAAATATAAATGTCCTACTATTGTTTGTGTTAACCTCCATTGCAAATAAAAGGTAACTTTTGGCTACTACGATTGTTAAGATGGTAATGCTCGATTTTAGGTTCGAAAATAATTTTTTTCTATTGTCTGAGGTGTCAAATATACGTAAATCATAGTGGTTACGCAGTTGGAGGCAGTTATTTTCAAGGATGAACCGTTTTGTGGCAGAAATTAACAAACTCTAAAAATATTCTGCCTCGGCATAAAAATTCGTTATTTTTTTTAAAAACACTGTAAATTTTGTCATTTTTTATTATCAGATATCAAATAAGTATAAATATATGTGCAAAATCAAGTTTTATTTACAATTTTGTCGAAAAAATCAATCAAAAGGCAGAAAAAATTAATTTTTCTGCTCATTTTTCTTTGAAAAGAATATCTTAAACATATTTTATAAGTTTCATATAAATATTATAATAGAAAAATCATTCACTAACTAAAAAATGAAAGTACTAATGACTATTTACATATCTCTCACTTGTCTGAGAAGAAAACGTGTAAACAGGATCTCGATGGATGCGGGGACAGTAGTGGACATTTCGTAACAATGCATAATTTTTATATACAATGTAAAAGTTATTTATTCTTAATACAATATCATAGTTCGTAATAAGTTTAAAATTATAATTTTTTATTTTTATAAAATATTTAAATGATTTTAATAACTTTTCGAGTTTTCTGAGCAAATTGCCGATTCACTTCTAACTTTCTTTTCAGAGCATTTAACTTTTCATTTTGGTTAGTCTGTAAACAAATTAAGATTCAAATTTAATCTAACTGCACGTAGAATACGATGAAAGAGAATAAATGTATTTTCGGGGACAGTAGTGGACATTTTGCACTTGCTTGCTTCTTCTTACGAAAAGGAAAACCTATCCTTTTAGATAAAGCGGCTAGTCGCATTCTTAAGTGAATTGAAAACAATAAATAATCGTACGTTTATGACATAATTAAAAACATTTCTTACAATTTTTCAAGCGGGACAGTACTGGACACTCGTTGCACAATAATCCTTCGAATTTTTTTCTGCCTTCCCATAAAAATGACGTTTCCACAATTAAAACGATCTAGTGGTTTCGTTTACTTGAGAACAGCTATTTACTTTCGATGCTTGGGAAAGCAAACAGTTTTGCCACACACATAAAATATTACGCGAAGCAAAAATGAGCGCCTTTTGGCAAAATTAAAAAAATGAAAATGAGGGACACGGTTTTGCTCATTTTTTTTTAGTAGATATTATCATAATCGGCTAGAAGTAATAAATTAATATCAAATTACTAGGCTTGTATTTTAATAAAAAATTTATTTTGTATAGTATAACTGAAGGAAAATTGAATATAGATTACAAGATAAGTGGTACAATTACAAGATAAGACAGTAGTGGACATTTTGCCTGCTTTTGGGGTCTGCCATTCAGTTCTAAATTGATTTTCAACATTCATAAGTTTGAATATTAGTAGATAATACTTCATTTTAATAAAATAATCACAAAAGTTGCAAAACAAAATAGTAAAAATATGTTTTTTGGCAGGTGGACATGAAAGTTACCTTCTATTTGGAATGAGCCATATATGGGCAAATCCATGAAAACGTTAATTTTCTTCAAAAGTGAAATTTTTTTTAAAGCACACTTATTAAACCTTTTCAGGCATGTTTCTGGTAGGCTATAAGTGAGAAAAATACTCGCGTTACTTATTTCTTTTCAACCCTCAAAAATTTGTACGGGAAAAACTGGAAATTCGGGTTTGTGCCATTTATCTTAGATTCACTGTTATCAAAAAGTTTTTTATTTAATATCCAAATACCTTGAAGATCTTCTTCAAGGTAAAAATAAAGGTCACCATTGAATTCCTTGTTAAAAAAGACTTCAAGAATGAACTTGACATCTATAAAAAATATCTCCCCTGAAGATATTTTCAACCGTTCCGGGAACTTTTTTAACCCTTCATTAATAAATAACCCTTCATTGTGTACGAAATACTAGTAGTTTAAGGTGAGGATTTTGACAGA
Organism: Synergus umbraculus; assembly: GCA_900474325.1. Lineage (NCBI taxonomy): Eukaryota > Metazoa > Arthropoda > Insecta > Hymenoptera > Cynipidae > Synergus > Synergus umbraculus. Next base: position 5,263 of record UCOK01019798.1, read on the forward strand.
AGATCACTACGATGAAGATTAATAAATTACAGTATGTTCTGACGCGTATAAAATAATATTGTGGTTGTGCCAACGACAAAATCGCATTTTGAAAAAAAGTTACGCTGGTATACATTCATATATTTTGAAGTGTAGTTCGTTCATTTTTATGGCACATCAATTTCTCAAATACAAATTTTTTAAGTTTTTCTCAGAGCTATGTAACTCTCTAGATCAAATTATGATTTTCAGCTTCCTCAAAAACATATAGGCAAAAAAGTTAAAATTTATTTTATGGTCAAAAATGGAGTTATACTTGCTGGTTGTAGCAAGACGGTACATGGCACATATATTTGACAAAGATTACTCGCAAGGTCTTGGAAAGCAGAAGATCTGGTGTAAATTTCAAATCAATCGATAAAACCCTCAAAAAGTTAGAAGTAAAAGAACGCTTGAAAATTTCTTTTTAATACTTTAATATCATTGAAATAGGTAGAAATATACTTAAATATAAAACTACGCATGACCTTAAATCCCGTTCCAACTGGTTTATCATAGTTAAACACCCGAGTAACAAAAAAGTTAAAGGTTTCGTGGATTTGCCCATATAATATAATTAATTAAATAAAAACTTATACAAAGAAATAAACATTTTTAACAATAAGTATTTAAATTTTTAAAGAAACAAATATACTTTAAATGAAATACACTATACTCTCGCGGTTGTCCCATTCTCGTTAGTCCGGCCGCTATTATATAGGGTGGGCCATTTTAATCTCTCCAGCTAAATTTCTATAAACCTAAGCAAGATAGACAGGGCTGCCATAGCCCTTTATTCAATTCACCAAAGTGTTAAATTTGTAAGAAAACAGTTCAATCTGTAATTTTTAATTCCAGTCAAATACAATCACTTGAAAAAAGTGACAAAAGTGACCAATTTCATCTAAAAAGTGACTAATTTTCGCACAAAAAAAGTCTGTTATGTCCATAGTAACATTTAGTATTAGTAATTCTAGTGCTGAATTTTGTGATGAATACCAAAAGGTCCCAGAATAAATTATGTAATTCACACAAATTACAATTATATTACAAAAACTAAATAAAATTAGCATAAAACTGCAGCATTTATATATATTGCACATTTCCACAATGCTTTATGGTAGGAACTAAAAAACGTGAAAATTACGAACTATATTATTACATTTTTTTCTTTTTTGAGATAAAATCTAACATATCATTTTTTCTCTTCTCTACTGTCTTCTGGGTTTTATTTATTTCCTCTCGTTTTTCTCTGATTCTTTCCCCAATTCTCTTACTGCGACAAACGTAGCCTGCGCGAGTTGAATTTCTTCCATGTTTTGCTTTTCCAGAGCCTCTTTACATTCTCATCACACAGTGGGCCAGGAGCCTCGGTTTTGTGGCCAAAATTCGATTTTTGAATTCAAAAAAATGAATTAAAGTACTGAATTCAGGACTAATTGAAGTACTATTGACGATAATTATATGTTGATTGATCAGTTTTTGTTTCGATGATACAGGCACAACGTAGAAAATCTTATTACAATTCATAGTATTACTGACGTTAGGGAAATACGATTTTTGATGTTAAGAAATTGATTTCTAACTTCCTATGTCGATTTATTCAATTCACCAAAGTGTTAAATTTGTAAGAAAACAGTTCAATCTGTAATTTTTAATTCCAGTCAAATACAATCACATTATTAGTAAATGAAAAACAAGAGTTTTCAGCAAAGCACCTCCCAAGTGGAAATTAACAATTGGCAGTTCCGTACTGTCATACTGTACGAGATTTCAGTACTGGTTCCGTACTAAAACACTGTACTCGATTTAAGTACTGGTGCAGACTAACAAAACTACTGGTGCGGTTCTTGATGAATGCTGGCATATAACGCTGTTCTGTTCTGAATTTCAGTACCGATGCAGTAATTATCTCGAGTACTGGTGAAATACTAGCAGTCACAGTATTGGCGATATGTACTGGGAATAAATATTAAATTGAAAACTACATTTTTATGCAAACCAAAGAAAGATTAATTTTTTAAATCAAATAAATCATCATAAATGGTAAGTAAAATAAAAGAAAATATAAATAGTGAAGTAAATGTATACTCTTTAAAGAACAGAAATTTACTGTGTTGGATCCGTTGTTTTTGATATTTTTTCATTTTGCTTCCTTTTTCGGTCTCTTTCTGCGCGGTCACTTTCTCTGTCTCCTGCACCAGTCTTCCGCATTAGTTGTTCCCGGAAATTTTACGGCATAAACCTCCGAAATAAAGATCAGAAATCATTAATTTGCTTACAAATATTGTATGATACATACATACATTTGTTATGGTAATTTTAGTGAAATAATTAATGTACAGTTTTTTTTTATCTAAGAGGCATTTATATGTTTCTCTTGCAGAAAAATTTAATTTTTGTTTTCCTTTTGTCTCCTTCCCACATCCGCTGTACATGATTTGTACTTCTTTTGTAATTATTCTTGGGATTAAGTCTGTCAAGTTTTCAGAAACTTTATGTTTTACTATGTATATTGTCATCATATACTTCTAGAAGAAAAAGAAATAAATGTAAGATAAGGGAAACCAAAATTAAATTGTCAAGGCCAGAAAATCAAGTACTTACAAATCGCATTCTTAAATCTTCGTCTGTCGTTAAATCAGTGTCAAACTTCTGGAATTTATCCACTTCAGTTTTCGGTAGATCTGCTACATTGCTCATAGCTGCAATAATCTCCATTTCTTTGTGACCAGTAACTTTTATAAATAGCTCTCTTGTTTTCTTAGCTTCATCTTAAATTCGGTATTCAATGCTGCGCTTCATTGATTTTATACATGACTTCAAATCTAGGATTTCTTCTAAAATAGGACAATGTAATAATTTTATTAAATACACTTATAAATAATAAAATACTGCAGATTAGATACTATAAAATAATCGTTGTGATCGCATCCGTGCATTCCCTTCGCATTTATTCCGTAAAATTTCTTTAAAATACCAATAGATCTCATAAAAATTCTTTAAATTTCATAAAATACATTGAAATTCCTTAAAATCCAATATTTTGTAAAATCTCTTAATATTTATGTAAATCTTGTAAGAGTGCTTAAAATCCCATTAAAACTCGTGAAATCCCTTTAAAATTACTAAAAATCCCAAGATATCTCGTTAAAACCCTTAAGATTCCTAAAAAATTTTCAGAATTTGTTATGATCATCTGATCATACGGATTTGCCTTAAAACAGAAAAGATGTTTATGTGAAGGACCCAAAATTGATGAATTTAATATTTGAAGCATGTAATTTTTTATCTATTTTGTATTTGAATATCATTAATTGCGCATTGAAAGTTTTCCGCGCTATAGCGCGCGTATACTATTGCTAGTAATTTACTATAATTTAAAAAGAAATTACTTTTATAAAATTTATTCTTTGTCTTCAAAGAAGAGTCTGGTTTTTGTTCCCTTTTCTCAATTATTGTCTCATCATTTGACGTGGATGAGGCAATGTTAACACTTATATTGGAAGTAAAACTTTTTCTTGATTCAAGTCTTTTCTTAGGCTTCTTTGATGAAGGAGACCGAGATGAGCTGGTATTGTCTTTCACATTAGAACCTAAAATTCTCGAAACAGTTAGATTTAAGTTTGTATAATAAATACCTTCAGAGAAAAATAAAAATTTATGTTATCAACTTACGAATTTTTCTTTTTAACGATTTTTTCGCTTAACTTTTCTTCGGGGGTGTTGAAGATGTTATTTCTTCACCTAACGATGATTCGTTGTCAGAAATAAGTGCAGCATCTTCTATTGTTATACCAAAGTGGAAAGAAAATATATTTAATGAAATATAATAAATTATGAAATAAATAATTATAAAAAAGTAAAGTAAATAATCTTAACTATACCTTTAATTATCATGTTTGCGAATGTAGTAGTAGATTTGCCCCATTTAGGAATATTCTTTAAAGACTGTACGAGATTTTCTAGACTTAATACCAAAGGATCTTGTTCATCTTCGGAACTGTCATAATCATCTATGTTACTAGTTTGAATGACTTCATTTGTGAAAGCTCTCTCCATTCTTCTTTTAGCTTGATCGTAGCTTTCTGAAATTTGAAAAGTGAGATTAAAGAAAACATCATTTTAATTTTAAAGTGGGCTATTCAGTTTTTCAGTTTGATCAAAGTTATTATAAGTAAAAAGTTAATTAAATACTAATCAGATTCTTTTAACAATATAATCTTGAATCCTTTTCAATGTTTCTTAGGTGCTGATGACGTTTTGACCATCTCCTCTAATTCTTTATATTCATTGCGATCTGGGTAAAGAGTGTTAAGTTCGTTTTTATATTTATAAATCCAGTTAACCGGTACGAAATCTATCATCGTTTTTCCGTCCTTATTTTTCTGCAGAAATGAAACTACTATGTGCGTGGTCTTTAAAGGAAATACAATTTCTTCTCTATGATCCATCCTGAAAAAAATTATAAAATAAAACATACTGCAACTTATTTTCAAAATTGATATAATAATTTTTATATATTAACAGATATTAATATTACAGGGCTTAATTGAAAAGCAGCATGAATTAACAATTGTGAAGAAATGTCACGGCAAAAGCATTAATCTCATTTTCGAAAAAAAGACATTTCTTTTTTATTCTATCTATAGGAAGAATTGTTTCCTTCGTTGCTAATTTTCCTAGTTTCATCATTCCAATTTTTTTCGAATCACAAGCAAATTTGAAGATATCATTGACTGTTTTAAAAAGATGACCATGCACAGAAATCTTTCCTGATATTGTTCATATTTTCGTGATTTGAAAAATATCATCACTGATTAACTGGACAACATAACACTGCGTTCGCACACTTAGACTGTGCTTTTTTCCATTAAAATATAAAACTCTGCCACTTTTAAGGTAGCTCAATCGAAAGCTAGTAACCTAAGGATTACTCTGCACATGAAAATTAAAAAATTCAACTTGCGGAGGACCTTCATAAACACAAAAGTCTAACCATAACACTGCGTTCGCGCACTTATACTGTGCTTTTTCCCATTAAAATATAAAACTCTGCCACTTTTAAGGTAGCTCAATCGAAAGCTAGTAACCTAAGGATTACTCTGCACATGAAAATTAAAAAATTCAACTTGCGGATGAGGGAAAATGCATCGTCAAAATGTGCGAATGCAGCTTTATGGTTAGATTTTGTGTTTTTGAAGGTCCTCCGCAAGTTGAATTTTTTAATTATCATGTGCAGCGGAATCCTTAGGATACTAGCTTTCGATTGAGCTACCTTAAAAGTGGCAAAGTTTTATATTTTAAGGGGAAAATGCACCGTCTAAGTGTGCGAACGCAGTTTTGTGGTTAGACTTTTGTGTTTTTGAAGGTCCTCCGCATTTGAATTTTTTAATTTTCATGTGCAGAGTAATCCTTAGGTTACTAGCTTTCGATTGAGCTACCTTAAAAGTGGCAGAGTTTTGTATTTTAAGTGGAAAATGCATCGTCAAAGTCTTCCTGCACGGTATTGTGGTTAGTAAAGGTGAAACATTTGAACTTAAAAATTCGTCTGAAAAATCTATACGTCTGAAACTTCAACAAAAATCAAAATGATGTCAGATCCATATTCGTATGTAAAACATCATCTGTGACGTGAATTAGATTATGGCTATTCATAATTTGCGAATCAGGTCCATAGAATGTTGGCAGAAGCTCAAAGAATTTCACTAAGAGTGTTCGAGCATAATTAGCATGATTTACAGCTTGTAACAAATCTTTTTTTTTTATGTTTAATTTTTTTTTTTACTTTTCAAGACTATTACTTATATGGAGGATGCAATTAAAAGAATTCCCATTAATAACGTCCTCAATTTTATCCAAATTTATTTTTGTCAAATTAAAATTCTCCGTGCTTGTATAATTAATAATCAACGATGCTAGTACAAATCAAAACAAAATCCAGATGCCTGTAAACCTTTTCACACTCAGCAACAATATCAATAATAAACCCAGGCGACAATAACAATTAGAAATCACGAAATCGGTTTATAAATAGATTCCGTTCAACTATTAGACAAGCTCTCAGCGGTTATAAACGATGCGAATCAATAAAATTCATCAACCGACACTTTTCAAAAGCATAAATATTCCCTCAATAAAATTCACAGATCAAATAAATAAAACATATAAGCATACATAGAAATAATGGCGATAAATCAGACATAAATATAAATATAATCAGAATATGATCAGAATCAATACAATATAAATCTATACACAATCAATACGTAATTCCGCATTTCAAATCCTAGCATCAATAAATAAATAGCCTCACAAATCATGGTAAAAGCAGCGAGAAGAACAACCAAACGATTGTAGAAATCAAATAGAGAGTTTCTTCACAAAAGAACACATTCATTGCAGAATGCACACAATTTTATATTCGAGTACGATACCTAACGGCAACCTGGTGTCAGAAAAGCAGAAGTGACGAAATGCTGGTTTCAGAGGCTGAGTTCTCCATCGGTTAGACAGGGCGTCATATAATAAACGGATTAGACAATTCCGTAGTCATTAATTTGTATATCCTACATCCTCCTTAGCATCTTAGTCCAAAAAAAACCTGACAGGAATGTGTCGGCCAGAGATAACCGCAGATATCGCTCATATAATCAATAGTAAATGGTCATCTACAAACACCACGCTGCAATCATAAAAACACAAAACCGCGCTTTTATTTCTAGGAATTCACAAAATCACGATCACGAGAATGGGACTACGGAATTAGATAACTCACCCCAGGACGACGCCAATGCCAAAGCTCGAAGTGAGCGTGGTGTTAATCCCAGAATGGTCTTCTTGCTGCGAGACACAAATTAAAAGTGTCAAGCAGCTTGAGACGCTCTGGAAGAGAGCTTTAATCACGCCCACTATCGATAATTAGCCAGGCGACAATCCTGCCCAATCAAATAAGTCCCCAGTCCCATAATCGTATCGATACTCGATCGACACACTCCTGTGCTAGGAACACATAAGAGAGCTCTAACCGTTAGCGCAATTAAACCGCGAAAGGTTTAATTTTACAGCAATTTATTTCCTACAAGCTAAATCAGGATCACAGAGAATTCTGCAAGCAACTACCAAAAGGAGAAAGTGTCGTAACATATCTCTTGACAGAATTCGATGCAGTACAATAGGTCCTGCATAGTGTAAAAAAAAAGCGAAATTGAGTAGCTTTCCAGTGACTAAAATCTTCAATATTCAATTGTTTTCTCTGAAACTCATCAGGTATATGCTTCACTAGTTGTTTTAGAATTAATTTTAATCTTTCTCTGTCACGTAGATGAAGCTTAACTTTTCGATTAACTTTTTTCTTTGATCCAAGCAGGTTCTGCAGTATCCATTTCGTGATGCCAAGATACATTAAATTCATCGAATCTAAAAAGACTGACTTAACTGGATCGAAATTTAAGATGTCCAGTAAAGGAGATCTACCTGGAAGGTGGTGCTGCGGTTGCGTTTTATCTCGAAAGGATTGTTCACAACGTAAACTGGAAGTAATACTTGGATAAACTCTTTTCTTATTTTTAGTTTTGCCTTTTGTTTCACAGCGTTCACAACTGTAGAAGCCGCCATGGCCTTTACATTTCTTTAAAAGAGATCTGGTCGGAGTGTCACACGTAAAGCCAGCAAGTTCTACTTCAAAATGACGATCCCGAATGTGAACTCCATTTCGAAGTAAATGGTTAAATTCACATATGAAGTCTTTTAAGTAATCATCGATACTTTCTGGCTTGGAATCACCACTGAAAATAGAAACTATAAATGGTTCTGTTTCGTAATCTTGGTGCAATATTTTTCCCAAAGTAGGCCAGAACTGCTCTCGAGAACCATTATATAAGGGTAGCCCGTCAATATTAAATAACAGACGAATTTTGTCTTCTATGTATTCGTCCGTAATTGTGCTTTTTAATTCGCCTTCAATCTCAAAATACACAAATTCTCCGTTTTTACCTGTTAGGCTTTTCATAGTTTTTATTTCATTATTGGATTTTGTCTCCAATAATGTAGTTGCCGATAACGGCAATTCCGGATGATCTTCTCTTAAGATAACCAGAAGGGATTCGATGGCATTAATAGTTAGGCTATATCGAAATTGGACTGCCCAAGATTGTAAATTTTCACGAAGCGTTAATATTGGAGGATTTTCCTCTTCAATCAACCTTTCTTCTTCATGATTTGATCTATTGGAAGACAGTGAGTTCAGAGAAGACGCAGAATTAGAAGTTCTATCAGGCGACCTGTATTCTGAAAAATTATCAGATGAAGAACTATTTTCGTCTCCTGAAAGTGTCGAGCAAGAAGAATTAGAGATGTGTGGTTGTACATCAAAATTCAATTCCGCTAAATTCGGATCGATATTCTCTTCAGCCCTTGAAGAATTTGGAGGATTATTCTCTAATTCCAAATCTGAATTTATTCGATTAGATGAGCCGTTCGAAGATTTCGAGCACATTCTTATACGCTTATCCGGTGATTTACTCGATGTGGATCTTTGGCTTGATCTGCGTATCTCCCGATACTTTTTTAATCGGTAATAAGCGGCACTCATCTTTTTCTGAAATGCACTTTATAAGTGTGACTTCATAATTGCGAAAAAAAATACTTTTAATACTTCTTTTTTGAAGAGAATAAATGAAAAGAATGAATTTTGAGGTTAGATTTTGAATTCCCTCATTTCAGAAAAAAACATCCACACAAATATATTTTTATTTTAAGACACATACGTATACAAAGCGAATACATATCTCATTATAATTTTGATAATTCAAATGAGGTAATCGAATTCTGAGGTTACAAATTGATTCCAACACCTTTAAATGATGATTAAAAAATTCAAAACGTTTAAATAATGAACGAATTTTTTATATGTGTTGCATTTTAAAATAGAAACAGTTTTTGAATATTTAAAAACTCGCATTGAAAATAATTAGGTATAAAAGAAATTTGTAATGGAATTTTACAAAAATGTGGAAAATTTACAAGAAAAGTGTAAAATTCCACTGTGGATTATTGGACACAAAATACCAGTGATTTACACTGTAAAATTACACTGACGTGGAAAGATAGGCGAACTAGTAAAATCCCAGCGCTCGAGTGAAATATTAACGATTCCTGTGATAATCCACAGGCTTTGTAATTTCACAAGATTTGTGTAATTCATATTACACTAAGATTACAAGCGTCGTGTAAAAAACCGAGCAGATTGTAATTCCCAAGTTTAGCGTTGGATGACGAAATTTCCCGCCTGTGTGTAATGTTACACTGTAAATGTATATATTTGTATTTATACACTTAAATGAGAAAAGATTGTAGGAAAAATAAACACCGAATCTATCTAAAATGACATAAAAAATTAAAATTTTTAAGAATTGCCATTAAATTATCAAGAATTAACATTAAATTCATTTATAATATGCTACGTTTTTCATGCTACTTTCCAATTCTTAGGTTAGGTTTAGATTTTGCTAAAAAAGTGCTTGCTATTGAAAAGCGTTAAGCTCGTTTCATTTCTATAGAAATACGTACCTTCTAATTGTTTATTATATTCACTATCAAGATCAGTATTAAACGATTTAAACTGTCTTGTACTTTAGAAAATTTGTATAGCAACGAACGCAGCGAACACAACCAGAAAATCTCTGCGACAGAACGTTGGTTTAAGCGCAAAACGGGCTCACGTAGCGTGGAGTAGCGTCACTTTAGTCACAACCAATAGCATCGCAAGGAGATCAACGCTCAACCAATGATTATAATTCTTTGAAAGAATTAATATTCTGATTGGTCTTCTTGCTTCATTATCGTATAAAAGTTCGCGAGAAACATTCAAATGTGGAACTGTACTAATCTTACCGTTTTAAATGATAAAAAGTAATAATTGTACGTCTTTAACATCTATTAAGTTTTTTAATGCCGTTTGTCAAAAGTAAAATATTGGATATTTCAAAAATAACCCCAAACCATGATATTATAAAAAAATTTAATATGTAAGCATCAGGATCTCCCTATGACCATACCAATTTTTTTTTTAATGTTAAACAATAAAAGTGTTATTTACATTATTATATATTATAGAAATACTCAGAAATATAAGGGACAAATGAAATTTGTATCGAATAATAAGTCTTTAATTTAAACTGGGAAGTCAAAGTTTTGTGATCAAAATATAATACTTAATAAAACTTGTTTCAGTATCGTGCCAGTGCTTCGCCGAGATCCGGCGCAATGTTGTGAAACAATGGCATGCCATTTCACAAAGTCAGTACTGAAATTTTTTTTATTAATGTCTATTGTCAGTTTTGGATCGATACTAGACTGCCGATATTGGAATTTACATTTGATACAGTACTGACCCAATGGTAACGTCAGTACTACGCCAGCTTTGGCCACACAATATTGGCACATTACAACTGGCGCGATACCACGCCATTTGTAAGTATTGGCTCAACCATGTAATTTCCACTTGGGCTCTATTGAAAATTCCTGTATGGGTTCCTTTATAGGATCCTATTATAGGAATCATTAAAGGAAACTGTACATGTTCCTATTAAGTTTCCCATATAGTTTCTAACATGTATGTCATTAAAGGAAAGGTGACAATGATCCTATGTAGGTTCCTGTGTAGTGTTATGAGAACTGGGGCTCTCACTTATAATATTTAATATCGATAATTTCGCTATGGCTGTTGCTAAGTCTTATGCCCTCTTGTAGGCTGCTTACTAGGGTGGTCCAAAAACACTTTTTGGAGTTTTTGGAATAATTTTTCAGGGTTTAGGAATAAGTGACGGGAGATTATAGAAACTTATAGAGAACTATCCACCAAAGAATTTCATGTATCACACATATGGGTTTTGCACCCCTAACACACCCCCAGGGGACCTTAAAAACTACCCTTAAAAGCTAAAATTACCATTTTTCATGAAATTGACGTTCTGAGCACTTTATCCTTGTTGTTTTTCTTAATAATTATTATTAGTATTAATCTATTGAAATATTTATTAACATTGTTTAATAAATCTTTAATTATTTAAACAAATATAATTTGTTTAATGTTTTTTTTTAATTTCGTTTTTTATCATAAAAATGTTTACTATTGGTCTCATGGTATATTGATAAAACATTAGTTATTTAATTTTCAAATATTTAAATAAATTAATTTGTTTAAAAAATTTTTTTTCAAGAAAATTTTTTTTATTAAAAAATTAATGTGTACATACTGAAATGTTGATGAACATATATTAATTAATGAATGATTGTTTAAATAAATTCCAATAAATAAATTTATAAATTTATCTACAAGTAATTCTTTATTTGTAAGTAATAATAATCATGGAACATTTATTATTAAACTAACCATAAGTTTTTTTAATATGTACATTTAATTTGCTGAAACGATCCTAATGGGTTTAAACAATTTCTTCCCAAGTAATACATAATTGTGTTATAATTATTTTATATAATTACATTTTTGCATTCTGTAATCTTTTCTTTTATTATCTACATTTTTACAACTACAGCTTGGTGTATTACTATATGTGGCGAGATAATGTAGTTTTACTACAATCGGGGAAGTTTTTGTTGTACTCTTTAACTACATGTAGTAGAAATTGTAATTTTAGCTTTTAAGGGTAGTTTTAAAGGTCCCCTGGGGGTGTGTTAGGGGTGCAAAACCCATATGTGTGATACATGAAATTCTTTGGTGGATAGTTCTCTATAAGTTTCTATAATCTCCCGTCACTTATTCCTAAACCCTGAAAAATTATTCCAAAAACTCCAAAAAGTGATATTTCCCCATGCAATTTATATGGGAAACTTCAAGTCAAAACCGGCACGTGTTTTAATCAAAAAAAAAAAAAAAAAAATTAGGGACTTTCTTTTTTCGGATTTAGAAACGAATTGGGGGGATGGAGACTCTGTAGCATTGAAAAAGTTTTTGCAATGCATTTTTGGACCACCCTAGTATACAATATATGTATATGCAAAATATAAACTTCTTGAATAAGTCAACCCGAAACATCCAGTTCTGACATAGAAGATTGAGAAGAAGAAGTAACTGGTTTTTCAGAAGCTGAAATGCTTTTAGATGAAATTGAATTGACCGATGAAGAGGAAGATGGAACTTGCAGCTTTCAAACTAGCGCATGAAAATCACCAGAAAAAGCATGTGGGAAAAGATTTGTATGAACTGTAGAGCAGTTTCAAAAAAATGAGAAAAAAAGAAGCGATACCTCGTTTAAAAAACTGTTTTATGTATGCCGTATCACAAAATCACGGGCAAAGTACTCGCTTGGCTAATACGCTTAGAAATATCCCTGACCATGTATTTGGTCAACAGGAAAATTGTGGAGCCTGGTGTCACGATTCTGAGGACGGTTTTACAGCACATAATATTGTGCTAAAGGATCCCAAGCTTCATGATAAGTTGACGGATATATTTTCTAAGTACGCCAATAATGCATCCAAATTTGCAGTCTCCGCTTCAAGTCAGCCGAATGAAAGCTTTAATAATATAATGGCCCACAAGGCCCCTAAAAACCATTGCTATAGTCTTAGTGAATCGGCAAATTACACAGGCCCACGAAAAAAAAAGTTTATCTGATCTTTTGATGGTACAGACTTACTTTCATGTATTTTTCCACGCTGAATCCGAATTTGCAATAAAAATTAGGGGGTTTCCCGGATCGTTTTCGTCATAAACGTAAAAACCATGGTTTTTTCATGGTTTTCCATGGTTTTTTGAAGTTTAGTAAAAAACTACCTACAAAACTGTTAATTTGGACCCAGATTCGAATTCTACGATTAAAAATACGTCGAAAACCATGTTTCAATTTTTTTTTACTCGAAGATTTTACTCGTGGAGAGATTTAAATACATAAAGGCCCTTACCTGATGAAATTTCAAAGAACTGCGACTTTTAATTGAAACTGTTTGTTCTGTTGTTGAGGAAGCTCTATTTCCGTGTATTTTTCGACGCTGAATCTGAATTTTAAATAAAATAAGGGAGTTTCCCGGGTAGTTTCCAAGATAAAGGCCAAAAACTTGGCCATCTACTAAAAGCCGTAGAAAGTTTTTAATTCAAGGGAAAGAAGTAGAAAGGAAATCAACCGAAGACACCGAAGGAATGAAATATAAATCTAATTGCGGCATGAATATGATTATTGAAGCTCCTAATTGCATGGATCCACAACTTATCGCTAATAAGTTTCCAAGTATTTCAGTTACATCTGATAACTGTGATATCGTTTATTTTGATCTAGAAACTTCAGGGTTTACCAAAAATGCTGAGATCCTATAAATTGCAGCGAAGTGGAAGAACCGCACTTTTAATGTATATTTGAATCCTTCTGGACCTATTGATTCACGTGCGTCTGAAGTCACTGGATTAAAAAATATTGCTGGAGAACTATACTTATATGGCAAACGAGTTCCTACAATTCCTCCTCGAGACGCTTTGCAGTCATTTCAAGAGTTTTTAAACTTTTCTGAAAAACCATGCATTTTTGTGGCTCATAATGCATAATTTGATAGCACTCATTTACTTCGTTTAATTATAAAGAATGATATGATTGAGAACTTCGCAAATCTTATTGATTTCTCAGATACTCTAGTCGTATTTAAAAGAGCTTTTCCTGACAGAAAGAAGGATGAAAAATCTGCCCTCTCTCGCGGGCACATTCTCATACACACGTCGCGCTTCGCGACACTTGCGCCCTGCGGGGCGCTTGGGCCCTGCGGGACGCTTGCGCTATTCGGGGCGCTTGCAGCCTGCGAGACGCTTCCGAGCGTCGCGACGTTTGCACCTATTTTTATTTAAATTACTACAAAATGGAATGGAATGCAAACGAAAACTAATCTGCTTAAGGGTGTTGGATAAACGAACTTGGAAATCCGTGAAAATAGAAATTTTCGGAAATGATTCTAAGTCCGATCCTGCGTGAGCGTATTTAATTTAGAAAAAGGTTTTATGAGATATGTGGGGATAACTTACCAAATATGTTGGGTCCTGAGTAGTCATGGGTCATATAAAAATGAAATTCCCTTCCAGCTTTGGTGGGAAAATGAATATTTTGTCAGAAAATATTCATTTTCTGGAACGGAGCATATGCAGACATAGCAGACGAGTCCGATAAGAGTGTCACGAAGTGCCAGACGCACTCAAGTATTTCATATTTTTTTAGGCACAGCACCGACACTAATCAAAAAAACTGGCAAACTGCCGGTCTGCGTATATTTGCGGCGCTGTCTGCTTATTGTCCTTCTCAATCCTGTGAACCTTTCATACTCGTGTTTTAGAGATTTAGAATACAAATGAGAGCTTTGTTTCGAAATGAATCGTGAATTTCGTGTTGGAATTTCAAAGAAGATGAATGTTTGCCGGTTTTTTTTTATTAGTGTCGGTGTTGTGTCTAAAAAAATATGAAATACTTGAGTGCGTCTGACACTTCGTGACACTCTTATCGGACTCGTCTGCTATGTCTGCATATGCTCCGTTCCAGAAAATGAATATTTTCTGACAAAATATTCATTTTCTCATCAAAGCTGGAAGGGAATTTCATTTTTTTATGACCCAGGACTACTCAGGACCCAACATATTTGGTAAGTTATCCCCACATATCTCATAAAACCTTTTTCTAAATTCAATATGCTCACGCAGGATCGGACTTAGAATCATTTCCGAAAATTTCTATTTTCACGGATTTCCAAGTCCGTTTATCCAACGCCCTTAAGGCTCTATTGGCCTTGTACAACTTTGCTTCCGCCGTTTTTCGATAGATGACTGCAGCGGTAAGTGCCGGTTGAAATAGGCAGGTCAAAAATTTCATACAGTAAGCTTGGACATCTGTCAACATAACCACATCACCAAATTAGTAATTTTGTGTTGGTATCAGAAGTGTATTCTCGATCGAAGATGTCAGTTTTCGATCCAATTTCTCGTCATTTGCGGGAAGTGTTTATTTTCTGCTTTCATTTGAAGAACACTGCGGCTGAGGTTCATCGAATGCTCTCAAGTCCTTACGGTGACGCTGCTCTTAGTGAAAGAACGTGTCGTGAGTGGTTTCAATGCTTTAAAAGCGGTGATTTTGATGTCGAGAACCGGCATGGCGGCGGAAGAGAAAAAATTTTCGAAGATTCCGAACTGGAGGCATTACTTGCTGAAGATTCGTGCCAAACGCAAGAAGAATTAGCAGAATCATTGGGAGTCACTCAACAAGCAATTTCGAAACGCCTCAAAACCATGGGAATGATTCAGAAGCAAGGAAATTGGGTTCCTTATGAATTGAAGCCAAGAGACCTTGAACGCCGTTTCTTTGCTTGTGAACAGCTGCTTCAAAGACAGAATCGGAAGGGTTTTTTACATCGCATTGTAACCGGCGACGAAAAATGGGTCCACTACGATAATCCCAAACGCAGAAAATCATGGGGAATGCCCGGACATGCCTCCACATCGACGCCCAGACCGAATATTCACGGTGCCAAGGTTATGCTCTGCATTTGGTGGGACCAGCTCCGTGTGGTGTATTATGAGCTGTTGAAACCGAGTGA
>UCOK01019799.1:0-16095 GCA_900474325.1 Synergus umbraculus
TATTTCATCTGTTTAGAGTTTAGTTCCGTTCTCATGCGACTTATGATTTTTTAATTAGCTCGCGAAAATCGAGGGATTTATTTGTTAGGTTTGCGAAATGCGTTAATGAATTTTATTTTGGTTGTTATTATTATAAACTTGCCTATTCAATTTTCAAGAGACTTATCGTTTTCTCGGTTTGCGAGGAATAACATTTAGTTTATATCGAGTCTTTCTTATCATTAATAAATTTGTTTTATATCGAGTCTTTCCGTAGCCGAGAATCGATATTATCTTGTTACTTTTTGGTTTTTTGTTTGAATAAAGTTGTTATTGTTAATTAATTATTGCGTCTTTACTTGCCTCCCTTGGGAACCGTCCCACTCCCACGATTCCAGCCTATGAGAGGGCATAAGGTCTTACATCCACAATAAGCTACTAAATATAAGCATTACTCAATATCAGAACCTTAAAGTCTAGACCAACCTCTCGAGGAATCGTTACACTATATCTAATCTATGGCAAACAATAGTTCGCAATCTTGTTTCGTTGTTCGAATCGCTATGATTCGAAAATGTAATTGAGTTAACGTAATGATTTTCTGATGATTAAATAAAATTTGTTTTATTGTTTCTTTCGTAAATTCAGTGAACGTTCAGTGACTTTCCCTTGCCCCACCCTCTCTGCGGTATTGTGCTAGCATAGGGTTATGTAACGTTAACTTGTTTAAATCTTAAATATACTTTTGCTTATTTTGAGGAAAATAAGCTGGCGCTCAAATGGCTTAATTAATTAAAATCAGTGTTAAAAATTAATAATATTATATATCATTAAAAATAAATTCACCATTATAATCTGAATCTTGCGGTTATAGTAGATTAAATTCTTAATACTCGGAAAGTAAAAAGCTTTTTTTAGCAACATAAATTATAAAACTTTACGATAAGTTCGGTATGTATTTCAGTCTTTTGCAAAGCTTTTCAACTTCCGATTATATATTTTACATTATTCTAAACGCACTAATTTTTCTTTAACTTTAGGAAATGGTTACGAATATATATAAAAAAAAACATGCGTCTCTCCACTCTTATTTTTTGAAAAAAATTAATTTCAGAAAGTTAATAGTAGACTAATGTATATTTTCATGTTGTTTACCATTTCCCAATGTTTCAGCCAAAAATATGTATTCAAAATTAATTGAATGCATATTGTGAGAATTAAAATATTCTTTAGTACTCACCTGAATAAGCATTTAATTAATTTATATTTTTTAGTAAAATTAATTAATTTTAATAGAATGCACATTTTTATAATTCGAAATGCCATTATTTATAATAAAAAAAATAAGAATAATCTTTTTTGAATTTGAACTGCGCGCGAATAGGAACCGATCAGATATCGAGCATAAATTGGGAGCACTGTATATCGAAACTAACCTAATTCAACGCCAAATAAATTAACAAATAAGGTAGGCGGAGTACCAAAAACCGTAAACTGCTATTAAAAGGTATCTATTATTAAATATATAATATTATATTGTTATATTTTATTTTTTTTCGATACTTTTTCACATTCTGGATTTTGTTTTTTCGATTCGTCCATGCGTCGTATTTAGCATTTTTAACTGCGCACGATTGTAAAGCGGTTATACTTGAAATAACTACTGCGCGCGCTCTGCGTTCGGCATCTGATTGGTAACATGTGCAATTGATGTGACTACAGAGAATCAAGAATTTCTTGACATTTGGGAGACTCGAGTATATGCGCAAATTCTAAAATAAATTTTCTCGACTTGACGCTTACTTCATGCGTAACCAGTGGTAACGCTGACGTCAGAAATTGAGGTAACGCTATGAAGTTAGCTAAAAGTATGTGAGCACAAAAGTTGATACAACTTCACAGCTAGTTGAACTTTCGATTATGTACATTTCGTGCAAAAAGCTGAGGGAACTTGTGAGCCATACACAGAGAAAAATGGAACCTAGCGATTTTGTATAACATTTACACAAATTCTATAATCAAAACTTTTATTATACGACAGATTGAAAAAATACGGTTTTCTCCGAAACAAAAAGAAATTATATCACCCCCTACCCCCACCCGCCAAAAAATACATTTCATTTAAAAAAGGTTGTCGGGTTCCTCTCAAAAAACCCCTCCGTACAAAAATTGTTTTTTAAGGGCATGTATAATATTACTTACTCGATCCCTACCTTACAAATGTCAATATTTAGGACCAGACAAACGTACCTTAAGGCTTTAGCTTCAAATATAGAAATTTTCAATGTGGTATCTCAATAAATGTAGACGTAGCGTTACAGAGAATAAAATGTCGGTAAGGTAGGGATCGGGTAAGTAATAGATGCCCTTAACAAAAATTACCTTTTTGTCGCAACAAAAAGCATTGGTATCCACCGTATTTGTCGGTTTATTTCACTAAATTTATTAGGTGTACAACTTTGCTTCCGCCGTTTTCGATAGATGACTGCAGCGGTAAGTGCCGGTTGAAATAGGCAGGTCAAAAATGTTGATTTTCTGCTTTCATTTGAAGAAAACTGCGGCTGAGGCTCATCGAATGCTCTCAAGTGCTTACGGTGACGCTGCTCTTAGTGAAAGAACGTGTCGTGAGTGATTTCAACGCTTTAAAAGCGGTGATTTTGATGTCGAGGACCGGCATGGTGGCGGAAGAGAAAAAATTTTCGAAGATTACGAACTGGAGGCATTACTTGCTGAAGACTCGTGCCAAACGCAAGAAGAATTAGCAGAATCATTGGAAGTCACTCAACAAGCAATTTGGAAACGCCTCAAAGCCATGGGAATGATTCAGAAGCAAGAAAGTTGGGTTCCTTATGAATTGAAGCCAAGAGACGTTGAACGCTGTTTCTTTGCTTGTGAACAGCTGCTTCAAAGACAGAATCGGGAGGGTTTTTTTACATCGCATTGTAACCGGCGATGAAAAATGGGTCCACTACGATAATCCCAAACGCAGAAAATCATGAGGAATGACCGGACATGCCTCCACATCTATGCCCAGACCGAATATTCACGGTGCCAAGGTTATGCTCTGCATTTGGTGGGACCAGCTCGGTGTGGTGTATTATGAGCTGTTGAAACCGAGTGAAACTATTACAGGGGATCGGTATCGAACGCAATTGATGCGTTTGAGTCGAGCATTGAAGGAGAAACGGCCTCAGTATCAAGAGAGACACGATAAAGTTATCCTGCAACATGACAATGCTCGGCCACATGTCGCAAAACCCGTCGAGACATACTTGGAAACCCTAAAATGGGAAGTCTTACCCCACCCGCCGTACTCTCCAGACATTGCTCCTTCCGACTACCATTTATTCCGATCGATGGCACATGGCCTAGCTGAGCAGCATTTCCATTCTTATGAAGAAGTCAAAGAATGGATCGATTTGTGGATCGCTTCAAAAGACGCATCGTTTTTTCGAGATGGTATCCGACAATTGCCCGAAAGATGACAAAAAGTAGTGGCTAGCGACGGATAGTACTTTGAATCATAAACAGGTAATCACTTTTTCAGAATAAAGCCGCAAATTTTCGAAAAAATCAGCGGTAGCAAAGTTGTGCACTTAATAAATAAAACTTATAGGTACAAGCGTCCTGTAAGTCGCAAATTTCACGAAAGGCATAAGCGCGCGAGGAAAATATGCCCGCAAAGCGGGCGGATTTTTTTTTAAATCTTGAGTAATATCTTAAAATACTTAATTCTTTTGAATTCTTTTTAAATCTTTTAAATTTTTTAAAAATCTTTTCAATTCCTTTTAAATCTGTTCAATAATTTATTTAATTCTTTAAACTCTTTAAAGCTGATGAATTTGAAAAACTCAGATCCCAGGGGCGCAACAATAACAGGGTTAAGACAGCCAGACAGTAATTCGAGTATACCTACTTGCAATATGCATGTATGTCGAAATTATTAGAAGGATAATACAATTCCACAATAAACGCATTTTTTGAGGGGATTTAATCTGTTCTTTTTCTTTTTTTTATTGATTTTGCTTCCTCATAGAGGAAGCCTTGTAGTGGTGACAAAATCCAGTTTCCTAAAAAAGGTTTTTTTGAACATATTTCAAAGGCAATATATCTAATATGATGATCTGAAAAAATGTCCGGATGTATGTATGTATGTATGTATGTGTCTGTGTATGTGTGTCACGATCCAGCAATTTCTTGAAAACGCGTAGAGATAAATTGATGCAATTTTACATAGTTATTCCACTATATACCTAGTTGAATTTCTTACAAGGGTTTAACAAAATATTCAATTTTACAAGTTTTATATACTTCTATAATTTTCGTAAAATTAATTTTTCCAATATAACTTCTCAAATATTGAAAATTTAAAGCTGATGTAAGGAAAATGAAGATTCCTTTCATCGAGACGAATCGATTGACCTATATGATTAATGCATTTCATTAAAAAATAAGTAAGTTATGTTTATTTATAATTTTGAAAGTTAATTTTTCGCTCTATGTTTTCAAATAATCAAAATGTCGAGACGAATCAAGAAACCTGTATGATGAATGCATTTAATTGAGAAATAAGAAAGTTATGGTTAATTGTATTGTTAAAAAAGTAATTTTTCGACTATAATTTCCGAAATAATTAAAATTTAAAGCTGATGTAAATAAAATGAAGATTCTTTGTGTCTAGGCGAATCCATTCACCTAAAAGATTAATGCATTTTATAAAAAAATAAGAAAGTTTTGCTTTATTGTAAATTTCGAAAATGAATTTTTTGAATATAACTTCTCAACTAATCAAAATTTAATCCTGATGTAAAGAATACTTAATGCTTCCTCTATGAGGAAGGAAATCATATTTGCTTACAAGAAGCAGAATGCTCATTGATTGAGTACAAATGTTGATACAACTTGACAGCTTGTTTGATGTGTAGGGTGGCTCCCGACACCCACTGTTTTGAGACGCTTGTTGCGCGTCTGTCTAATTCTGTCAACTTTTCAGGTGGACTTGAAATTTTCGAACCAAAGGCAAGAGGGACAATTTAGAGGTTTTTGATAGAAAAAAATAGAGAGAAGAAATGAATAAGGGGCGCTTAATGATCAGTTGTTCGAAAACTCACTTTTATAGTCCCAAAATAGCGTGTAATTATTTACACGCAATTGACTGTAATCTGGCGCGCGATTCAAAATCGAATTAAATTGACCAATGGGAGAATTTCTCTAGCAGGAAGCCAATACGTGCTGCGCGCGCAGGGTTCCCCGTTTGAGAGCACTGTCGCAGCTGTCAATGTTTAGTTTCTTCCATCATGGAAGTCAAAATATCCGCCGTTTCTGACAGGAAATAATTACACGCTATTTTGGGACTATAAAAGTGATTTTTCAAAAAACTGGTGATCAAGCGCCCTTTATTCGTTTCTTCTCTCTATTTTTTTCTATCAAAAACATCTGAATTTTCCCTGTTTTGCCTTTGGCACGGAAAATTCAAATCGACCTGATAGATTTGTTTCTTTCCACAGATTTTGACAGTTTGTTGACAGTTTTTACTTTTAGATTCCATCGCCCTTAAAGTGCTCTTAAGCGCTTGAAACTATGTGAAATTCTTGAACATTTTTAAAAATACCTTAAAAAATTTCAAATCATATGAAATATTTTAAGGGTATGATTTACTTTATCATTGGAGCAATTTCGTTTCTACAATTTGGTAACAGCACGTGGGGAAAAAGGCTGATTTCTGTAAAAGAGTCAAACCAGGTCAGATGTACCTAACATTTTCCATGAAAACCTAAATTATGAAAGGAATTATATATTCGTGAACTAGGCAGATAAGTGATATTTTTTCAGAAAAGATATTTTTAATAAAAATCTTATAAACAATTGGAAATTTTTATGTGTTCTCGGTACGCGACTGAGCTAAAATTTTATACACATGTAGAATGAACCTTCAGCCTCGAGTTCCCGAAGGAAAAAAATTGTATTTGACCTTAGGAGTGTGGAAAACGAATTTTTTTCCTCACGCCGTACATTGACCGGCGAGCTCAGCACTAGAGCCAGACGCGGCGCTTCGATAGGGATTTAGTGTGATGTGTTTGTTTCAAAATTAGGAGTACAAGAAACTGTCATAATTTGATAAGAATGTAATTATTATGTTGTAAAGTAGTATACAATGTTATAAAGTATCCCTACTTTTTCTTTCTAAGAAAGATTTGATTGAAATATCAAAGAAGGGCTTAGAAATATTTTCATAACGAGAAAATATTTCCAAGTCAATCTGACAGTTAAGGTTAGTATGCCCAAGCTGGTTAAAAGGAAGTTTAGTTAGGTGCTAAAAGATATTTTAGCTGATATCAAATTTTACGGTCCCAATAATAAATATTTTTTTCTAAAATTAGTAAAAATATTAATTATTCCGAGCGTAAAGTTGAGAAAACTAAATTTGGTCTTGTGGTAATTTCGACATGCCCTTAAATTTTTTCAAAAAGTTGAAATTATAAATTATTATTATTATTATATTTTTTTTGCAATCAATTAAAATTTCTTCAAATCGTTAGAATTCACATAAAATCACTCTAATTTTCTCCTGAATTTTTAATTTAAATTTTATTTACTTTGATTGCATATTAATGTTTTGTTTTGTTTTAGCAAAATTCTTTAGTACCTCTGTTCTGTGGTTTAAGTTTGTTTTAATTTTTTGTCACCAATTTCTCACCTATTTTTAATCAATAAAATTATTCTTTTTAATCACAATAGGTACACTGATGTCTGTTAAACAATTTCTATAATACTTACAGACTCCTCGTGTGTTTGTTCACTTCCACTGCAAGAAATTTCCTGGTGTGGAAAGAAGGTTGACTCCTTAAAGGGAAGGCGATTATTCCTTTGGTAGCGATGACTCAAACTCTTCCTTGTGTCTAGCTTTACCTTTGGTCCTCTTCCCGGAATTGATATACCCCTTTGAAGAAGTTTCATGAAATATTTTTGAACGCGACTTGACACTTGTTTTGGTGTTCTGTTACCTGGAAGTATAATCCTATGATTAAAAGAGTTCGGAATACTGAAATTTCAAAAAATTAGGTTTTCGAAATTATAAAATACCAATTTAAACAAGTTGTATCAACATTTGTACTCATTCAATGAGCACTTTGCTTCCTGTAAGCAAATATGATTTGCTTCCTCATAGAGGAAGCATTAAGTATTCTTTACATCAGCATTAAATTTTGATTAGTTGAGAAATTATATTCAAAAAATTCATTTTCGAAAATTACAATAAAGCATAACTTTCTTATTTTTTTTATAAAATGCATTAATATTTTAGGTGAATGGATTCGTCTAGACACAAAGAATCTTCATTTTCTTTACATCAGCTTTAAATTTTAATTATTTCAGAAATTATAGTCGAAAAATTACTTTTTTAAAAATACAATTAACCATAACTTTCTTATTTCTCAATTAAATGCATTCATCATACAAGTCACCTGATTCGTCTCGACATTTTGATTATTTGAAAACATAGAGCGAAAAATTACCTTTCAAAATTATAAATAACCATAACATCCTTATTTTTTGATGAAATGCATTAATCATATAGGTCAATCGATTCGTCTCGATGAAAGGAATCTTCATTTTCCTTACATCAGCTTTAAATTTTCAATATTTGAGAAGTTATATTGGAAAAATTAATTTTACGAAAATTATAGAAGTATATAAAACTTGTAAAATTGAATATTTTGTTAAACCCTTGTAAGAAATTCAACTAGGTATATAGTGGAGTAACTATGCAAAATTTCATCAATTTATCTCTACGCGTTTTCAAGAAATTGCTGGATCGTGACACACATACACACACGCACACATACATACATACATCCGGACATTTTTCCAGATGATCATATTAGATACATTGCCCTTGAAATATGTTCAAAAAAACCTTTTTTAGGAAACTGGATTTTGTCACCATTACAAAGCTTCCTCTATGACGAGGCAAAATTACTTGATTTTTGAAAAATATTGAAAGGTTTTTTTCTCGGTTATTTGTTAAATGAAAAAAAATTCTAACACACACACACACACACACACACATTAAATTCTTACTTAAAGTAAGTACATAATAGAAATTGACTTGTTTCTAATTTTGCACAGATTAATAGTATAGAGACTCGCGTCAACTTGACAACTCAGCCGCAATCTCTCGTCGGCAAGCGTTGTCTGGCGCGATGACAAACCCTCGGCCTTCGGCCTCGGATTTGTCATTTTGCGCTCTACAACACTCGCCGACGATCGCTCGCGCCTTCGTCGCCAACTTCACACTCGTTTTGCATCCATCAATTTTCGTCTCTCACTGCGTAATGTACTATTGATCTAAGGGGCTATTCAAGTATTACGTAAGGTGTTTTTCGTTTGTTTAAATTATTGTCTTTGTCAACACCACGGCATTTTTATTTTATCTTTATTTAAACAAACAAAAAACACATTACATAATAAGTAATTGAATGTGGAAAAATTTTAAAAATTAAAAAACTATTATTTATAATAATCAACTAGCTGTGAATTTGATCTCGAGTGTTTCATTTAACTATATTTATATTTTTTTGTGAAAATTTTTAGAGCTCTTTGCTTCCTCAGTATGATGAAGTTCCAAATGAATTTGCTTCCTCATAGAGGAAGCATTAACGATTCTCCTGAATATTTAAAAAAATATATATATAATTAATTTTTCTCGAAACAAAATGCATTAAAATACATTAATCATACAGGTCAATCGATTCGTCTCGACGCAAGGCATCTTTCTTTCCTTTACATAAGCTTTGAATTTTTATTATTAGAGAAGTTAGTGTCGAAAAATCAATTTTTTTGAAAAATTCTAAATATACAGTACCGTCGGAAATTGTCCATACGATTGGCGCAAGCACTACTAAAAATCATTGCTGACTTTGAATTACAATAACTCGGTGAAAAAAAGAGATTGAATATTTTTTAAAAAACAATTGGAAAGCTTATAAAAGTCCACGTCTAGTGGTGCCAACCAGATTTTTTTTGACTTTTTAAAAAACTATCTGTGAATTCGACCTCGGGTGTTCCATTTAACTATATTTATATTTTTTGTGCTGATTTTTAAGCACTTTGCCTTCCTCATGATGATAATGTTGCAAATAAATTTGCTTCCTCATAGAAGAAACATTAACGATTTTTTCAAATATTAAAATTCATTAATCATACAGGTCAATCGATTTGTTTCGACGCAATGAATCTTTCTTTCCTTTACATAAGCTTTGAATTTTAATTATTTGAGAAGTTATAGCTGAGAAATCAATTTTAAAAAAATTCAAAATTTTGATAAATCCTTTGGCATATTTTAAGATATTGGTGGTGTCAATATACCCTACAAATGTCATCAATTTATCTACAATTGTCTGTAAGTTAATAGGTCGACAAAAAATGGCGACATCCATACATACACAAACACACATACACATACATCCGGACAATTGATTAGAATTTTTTATTAAACATTTATCACGTGAGGAATGTTTCATTGAAACATTTTGAAAATATTAGAAAATGTATCGAAAACAAAGTTATGAAGAAGCAAAAATTCAAGATTTTCTTAAATCTTCAACTTTTTGCATGACCTAGGAAAATTTTTGCAAAAATTTGAAAATTATATTACATAGAGCCTAGAAATTTATCTTTATTTAAGCCAAAGAAACTTAAAAAATCTTCATTGGTTCTCGAGATACGATTAAAAATGTTCAATCGTATTTGAGTTCAGTTTTAATCGACGATCACGGCTCTCGGCCGGTGTGCTACTATAGGGTTTCTGCTCAAGAACGAAAACGCAATGCGTCTAAAAAAGAAAATAGCTAAATATTTATCATTTAAAATAGTCAATTTACGCTATGAACGCATTTTCCCTAGAATTTAGTAAGTTTTACTATTTCAAATGGTAATTTTTGCTAAGAAAATTGCAAACCCTGTTTTTTCATTGTAAGAGTTACAATTGGAAATAGTCAAACTTACTAAATTCCAAGAAAAATGCGTTCAGAGCACAAGTTGATTATTTTAAATGGTAAATTCAGCTTTCTTTTTTTTACGTGTAGGCAACTATAACTAAAAAAATCAATATTTTTCATGATTAAAACGAAAACTACTCATACTATTTAAAAATGGTCAAAGGAGAATTCGTAGATCTTTTTAAGGCCAATAATTATGTTTCTTATCATTTTCTTTGTATCTCGCGTTATTTGGCTCAAAATTTGAATTTTCAATTTTTTAAGAAAATTCGAAAAGTTATTATGTCTATCCTATAGAGTGTTCAAAAAGAAACATTTTTCATCTTTAGACTTTTTTTCATATCCTGCGTTGTTTGGCTTCTAATTCAACTTTTATTTCATTTTTTTAGATTTTCAAAATATTATAAGTCTTTCAATTTTTTTTTTATCCAAAAAAGTCATTAAGAAAAATTGTTCGTCTTTCTGAGTACTACGAGCATCTGTCATTAGAATTTTTAAATTAAAAAAAGAGGTTTCAAAAATTTTCAAAATGCTCCAACTTTTTGAATTTTTATCCAAAATGGCTGACCAACGAACTTGACCTTTATTTTAGGACACTAAAAGAGTATACCAAAGGACAATTCAATCGGTCAATTCTTTCGAAAGTTATCGTGCTAACAAACTAAAATCTACAGACAGACATACAGACAGACAGACACATTCGTAAAAACATGTTTTTCGGGTTCAGGGAGTCCCAAAACGTGGACATTTGATGAAAACTGGGGGGTTAAATTTTACACAAATCTAATACATTCTCTCTGATGAGAATGAAAAAAACATCTTGTATTTCTGGAAACCTATTTTATAAGGAAACAGCGTTGAATTAAAACTTGATTTCTTTGTTGATTATTTTGTGGGTTACTTGTTTAGTTTTAGTTGATATACTATGCACAAATTAAAAAAGTAGTATTGAAAGTTAATTATGGTTTGTTTAATCAAGAGACTGTGATGTTATTAAAACAATAGTTTATAAATATTAAAGGCATTTTTAATTTAAGTTGGTAGCAAAATGTTTGTTTCTTTAAACAGGTTTTTATAGTTATCTAAACATGTACTAACTAAAAATTTGCCATTTGATTTAATTGATCAAATTAATCAGTCTAATTTATAATACGAATAAATCGTGTTTTATTAAAAAGTTCACAATTTCTTGAGATGCTCAAGAAACTTGAGAAATCCTGGTCGAGAATTCTCGTACCTCGAGAAATAAAAAAGGTCGAGAAACCAGAAACCCTATTTGCTACTCGCCTCCTTCGTTGAGGCAGGACTGAATAGGCCACACACAGAGGTGGAGCTTAAGTTGGGCCCTGTTATACTTTTTATTCTGTTTATCAGTTATTTTTATTTAAAATTATTATAAATCTTTTAAAATATTTATTGCAATTTCTAATTATATACAATTATTTAAATCGAATATTATCCCCATATTAACGAAGAAAATAACGATAAACAGTTTTTTTATTTTTTAAAATTCTTATCAACTAGAATATTAATAAAAATGTATATTTTTTTAAGAGAGTAAACTATTTTTCAAATGAATTGTTCGTCTAAATTCTAAATAAATTATTTATATGACAAACACTCAAAAGTACTAAAAGTGAATAATAATGGAATTTTTTTAAGTAAATCAAATATAAAACAGTGCGCAGGTGTAATGAAAATTATATTTTTAATGTCTATTAAATAGTTTAATATTTTCCGTCACACAAACATTTTCTTGCACCTATCCATCGTAAATTTCAATTTCAATTTCATTTTTAAAATTTAAATTTAAATTTACAAAGTACATATTTTTACCAACAAATTCAGATTAATTTCCTTGTTTAAAAGCATTTTTTTACAGAATAAAAAGTATAAGAGGGCTCCACTCCAGCGCCACCTGTGTGCGTGGCATATTCGGTCCTGTCTCAACGAAGGAGGCGGGCAGCATAACGGCCGAGAGCCGAGATCGTCGATTAAAACTCAACTCAAATACGATTGAATATTTTTAATCGTATCTCGAGAACCAATGCAGATTTTTTAAGTTTCTTTGGCTTAAATAAAGATAAATTTTTAGGCTCTATGTAATATAATTTTCAAATTTTTGCAAAAATTTTCCTAGGTCATGCAAAAAGTTGAAGTCGAGGTATAAAATTTGAGAAAATCTTGAATGTTTTTTTAAACTTCTCACGTACTGTAGGGGAGAGTGGTCCTGAGTCGGCCCAGTAAGCCATTTAGGTGAAAACAAAAAGTAAATCCGATTTAATGACGCTATCAAGTGCATAGTTGTGTACAGCAAATGTTTCTTTACAATTTGATGTCATTTGGAAGGATGTAGGGTGATATTTGCTATCGCAATACATTGCGGAGTAAAAAGGAGCATATCGGTTATGTCTCAAAATAGTGTTCTTAAGTCGGCACCACCCTGATCCTAAGTCAGCACTCTATCTTTTTCGCTGGAATATAGGAAACAAGCGATCACTCGCTACTGTCGTCAGATTCAAAATATGTAGGACGTACTAAACTTTGTTGCTAACGAGAACGTAGGTAAAATCCACGCGTGGAAGGGTGCGAATACTGACTGTGTTTCTAACCCGAATGAAGTTTTCAATCCGAATTAATCCAAAGCCCATTCCAAATCAATCCGAATGAATCTGCCAATCCAAATTAATCAGAATTAATCCGAACTTTCAACCAGAATAAATCCGGTTAATTCGAATTTTACGGAATCATTCGCATTGAAAATACTGATTGACCGGATTCATTCGGATTGACTGGATTTATTCGGACTAAAAGTTCGGATTAATTCTGATTAATTCAGATTAGTGGATTCATTCGGATTCATTTGCATTAAAGGTTCAGATTGCTTTTGAATGTGTTTCGGATTAATTCGGATTGAAAATTTCCTTCGGATTAGATCGGAATGAAACTGTTCGGTTCGGATACAAATTCCGAAATGATTCGGATTGAATTTCAATCCGAAGTTTTCGCTACAGTTATGAAGCAAAAATACCAAAAATGAAAAAAAAATATCGAGAATATCACAAAGAAGTAAAAAAATCTTGGAAGTAAAAAAGAAGTAAAAAACTTGGTTTACAAAATTGACATAACCTATTAGTTAGAACATCAAATTCAGAGACCCATGCGCTTACTTATTTAAAACTTTCAAAACACTTATTTCTCTGTAGCTGCTTCGGCTTGAAGGACGAAAATCGCATTCGATTTGACGAAAATAATACCAACGTCCTCACGCTGCGCAGAACGAACGTAACCCGGAAAATGTCAACACATATTATGTCAGTGCTTACTACGGTATCACGTGACAAAATAACTGTAACGACGCGTACGCCATCTCTGATAAAAGTGGAGGGTCCGACCACTCTCTCCTATTCTTTTCAGAAGGTCAAAAAAAAATTTGGTTGCAGTGATTTTTAGTAGTGCTTGCGCCAATCGTACGTACAATTTCCGACGGTAATATACATAAAAAATTTTTAATTCAATATTTACAAATTTCATCAATTAATCTGCAACTGTCTTTAAGTTAATAGGGCGACAAAAAACGGTGACATCCATACATACACAAACACACATACACAGACATCCGGACAATTGATTAGAATTTTGAATTAGACATTTATAAAGTGAGGAAAGTTTAATTAAACTATCTTAAAAATACTGGAAAATGTAACGATTACAAAGCTTCCTCCATAAAGAAGTAAAAATGAAAATATACCTACCTAAGGCATTAGCAATTTTAGTCCAGCGTCGCATTTCCACTTCTTCATGAGGATATTCTATTAAAAGCTGCTCTAATCGTTTTTGTTCTTCAGATGTCCATAGTTGATTGAATGTCTCAGGTTTACTCTCATTGAAGGCACGACCTCTTACCAATATCTGAAAGTTATTTCAAAGAAAATTATTATTAAGATTTTTTTTTGACATATTGTCAGTTAAAAAAATTTGTTTCTTACAGACTTCATAGTAAAAAATGGTCACAGAATAAGGCAAATTTTTTTTTGAAAATAGCCAACTTTCAATAAAATGTTGTGTTTTCAATAAAGAAAATGAATTTTCAACGAAATAGTTTAAGGACATGTATTACTTACCCGATCCCTACATTACCGACATTTTTTTCTCTGTAACGCTACGCCTACATTTATAAAGATATAAAATTGAAAGTTTATAAAATTAAAGAAAATATGCTAATGTATGTTTTCTGGTCTTAAATTTTTGTAAAAATAAAAAAAAATTTTTTTTTAAGTGTCACTATTTAGGACCAGACAAACGTACCTTAAAGCTTTAGCTTTAAATATAGAAATTTTCAATATGGTATCTCAATAAATGTAGACGTAGCGTTACAGAGAAAAAAATGTCGGTAAGGTAGGGATCGGGTAAGTAATACATGGCCTTAAGGGGTTAGTACCAAAGTTTTCACCTTTTTTTTAAGAGTTTTTTTTTTAATTAAAATTTATATTAAAGATTCTAAATTTTCACACATGATTATAGATATAAAATATTATTACAAAATTTTTTTTTTAATAATAAATCTGGCTGGTATGGCTGCCGGAAGTTACCCATTTTAAAAACTGATATCTATGCCATGATAACTCAAGTTTGGAGGCTCGCAAACACAAAAATCAATGAGATTTATAAAGATTAGACTGACCGCTATCGCATAAACCAAAATAATTGAAATCCGAAAAAAATACATAATGGCCGACTCGAAAATTTTCACCTTTTTTTAACCGTAAATTGTTTTAAAAAAGGTTAAATATTAAATAATAATTATAATTTTGGTTCATGCCAATCATTTTACACATATGTGTAAAATAAAATATCCAAATTTCAACCAGATCGGTCCAATAGTTTTTTCTGAATCATGCACGCCAGATCGAAAAACGTTGTTTCGAGGAAAACGCGTTTAAAGTTTTTGTTCTAAAATACAGGGTATCCATTTTAATCTACAAGTATCTTCTAAAATACTTTATTTACGAAAAAATGGTTTAGACAAAAATTGATCAAGATCGAGAGGGCCATTTAACTTTACCATCAATTTTGACCTTGAGTTCAATCTTCAAGGACATTTGCTTCAAACGCGCACCAAATGCACGTTCGGCGCTTACGTTGTTTTGCGTTTTTCGAATTCGGTTGAAGTTTCAGACGTCAAGCAATTTCAGGCGAATTGCTTCCTTATAGAGGAGGCTGTGTAGTGGTGACAAAATCCAGTTTCCTAAAAAAGGTTTTTTTGAACATATTTCAAGGGCAATATATCTAATATGATGATCTGAAAAAATGTTCGGATGTGTGTGTGTGTCACGATCAAGAACACTCTAATAAGGACAGTCAACTCCGATGATGGGGGTGAAGCGAGAAAACGTGCACAGCTGTGGGCGGAACCTAGGAATAAAGCCTGTCAGGCTGCGCCAAGAATGCCAGAATAGAACACACTGCGCATACAGAATTATTTGAATCCGTCTGTATATTCATGTACCGTGGAAAAAAATTTAAAGAGAGTAAATTGTCATACTATAAATGTCAATGTTAATTTAAGTAGTTAAAAAAATATAAAAATAAAATTATAAATATAAAAATATAAATATAAAATTCTCAAGCAATCAGTGAAAATTAAAATATCATAAAATAATAATCATTAAAATTAAAATATTATTTTTTCAAGTCAGATTTTGAATTCTTTGTTTTATGCAAAAAGTATCTAAACTAAATATTTATTCGTACCTTGTCAGGAAATGAAAATAATGTGACATTTTCCTTTTTTCCACTGCTAGATTTACAAAATCTACTCGGGCAAAAATCAATACAACATAAAATAACCATCTCACTGCACTCGCTTGGAATCTTATAAACATAAAAATGATGGTTATAGATAAGTCACATTCAATGAGCACTCTGCTTCCTGTAAGCAAATATGATTTCCTTCCTCATAGAGGAAGCATTAAGTATTCTTTACATCAGCATTAAATTTTGATTACTTGAGAATTTATATTCAAAAAATTCATTTTCGAAAATTACAATAAAGCATAACTTGCTTATTTTTTTATAAAATGCATTAATCTTTTAGGTGAATCGATTCGTCTAGACA
>UCOK01019800.1:670-25203 GCA_900474325.1 Synergus umbraculus
ATTTTAAGAGGTTTCTATGTATTTAAAGGGATTATAAGAGATATGTATAATATTTAAAAGATTTAGTGGAATTTTAAAGAATTTTAAAAAGATTGTAAGAATTTAAGAAGATTTTTATTTTTAAAAATAATTTTAAAGGATTTACAAGTTTTTCATGGAATTTTAAAGGAATTTTAAAGTTTCTCGTGGAATTTTAAAGTTTAAAAATCTACTAAAAATTTCAGTGACTTTTCACTGATTTCCAGTAGATTTTTCACTAAATAAAATCGTGAGAAAAGAGTCACTGAAAATCAGTGGAATTTGACTGGTAATCAGTTAAATTTCACTGATTCAAGTTTCGAGAGTACTGTATATTTACAGCAGAGAATTAAAAATCCAATAAACAATTCAGTGTAAAATAGAGCGAAAGAAAAACAGATTGAAAATAGTGTACCTCGTGCAATTCAATTTATTCGCGAAGAAGAAGGCAATATAAGCAAGACATACGAAAAAAAGATCGACATAAAAAGCTAACTCTGAAGTTTTAAATTTTCGAGGTAGTCCTTTGTAAGCCTGAGCACGTCTAAGAAATATGTTGGGATAGTAAATCTATTTGCATGAATAAAGTGTTCTCCACGGTTTACAAAACTTCGGCTTTCAAAAGTTCCGTTCGTTGTAAAGAGGCGAGAGCAAAATAATGTTCAAAGAAATTTTTCTAGCGGATATATGAGAACTTATACGTAGATATTCTTCTTTTAGGAAATACTTTCTCTGCAAGTTTAAAGGAAATTTTATCCTTTTCATTGGATCTGAACATAAAGAGAAACATTCAATCAAAGTTATCATTTTTAATATCTGCCAGACGTATTGAAATATTTCTTTTTCTTTGTAAAGTCGGCTGTAAAAATATTACATGTTAGCTAATTTCGTGAGTCATAATAAATTGTGCAAGAAATTGCGTTTCTAAAATTGGAAAATTTAGCAATCGATGAAAATAATGAAAAGAAAGTTTGGTTTACGAAATTATTTAAAACTTGTAACATTTTTATAGCGGAGGCTTGGACTGATGCAATCTCATCATGCAGGCTGTTGGAGCCACCCTTTTCTTCTTTTTTTTTTTACATGACAAACAAGCAGGGTACTTATTTTCTCCTCCCCTTTACTTTACTATGCATCATCATGAATATGAATATATGGTTGGGGACAAAGGCTTTATGCACTAAAATAACTTTATTTTATTAATGTTAAATTATAAAGTTTAATACTTATATATTTACCAACTGTTCCTTATACATTTTATCCGGTTTCTTATTTTTAAACTAAAAAAGATATCTCTCTGAAATTAGTGGAAATAGCAAAAAATATATTAAAGCCCTATTTCCACTGAAATAATGTGTCTGACTTTTTAGATGAAGTTTCAGACGATTTTCTTTTATTTTTTTACTCCAATAAATTTTATTGGAATAAAAATATCAACAATATAAATTTTTCAAAGTTTCTAAAACCTAAAATTTGTATTTATTTACTAGCAGAAATTTGCCTGGCGTTGCTCGGGATTTTAAAAGATTTCATAGATTTTAAAGGGATTTCAAGAGATTTCATAAGATTTGAAAAATTATAATTTATGAGAGAGATTTTACGAGACTTACAGTGATTTTGAAGAATGTCAAGGGATAAAATAATTATCAAAAGGATTTTTCAGAGATTTCACAAGATTTTATGGACAACATATTACAAGATTTCATTGGATTTTTAGGAATTTCAGGAGATTCGTATGATTTCATGTCATTTTAAGTAACTTTGTGAAATTTGATGATATTTTTGGGGATTCTAAGTAACTTTAAGGGACTTTAAGGTATTTTATGATAAGAAGAAATTTTAAGGACTTTTATTTTCAGAAATTTTAAGAGAATTTTATTTCAAATTTTATTTATTTAGAATTTTGTTTCAAATCCCTTGAATCCCATGAAAGTCTTTAAAATTATTTAATACCCAATAAAATATCTTAAAATGCCTTTAACTACTCAAAATCTGGTAAAATTCCTTTGAATTTTGCAAAATCAATTGATATTTCTTAAAATTACTGAATATTACTCAAAATCCCAAGAAAGCTTATGAAATTTCTTAAAATACCTTAAAATCCAATAAAATATCGTGAAATGCCTAAAAATCTCTTAAAAGTTTCACAAATTACTTAAAATTTCACAACATATACAGTCAAATCCCTTAAGATTGCTTTTTAATACCATAAAATCTCATAATTCTGATTTAATTCTGACATAATTCTGATTTTAAGACATTGTAAGGATATTAAATGATTTAAAAGACTTTAAAGAGATTCGAGGGATTTTACGGAATTTCATGGAATTTTAAATACTTGTAAGATATTTTACGATATTCTATGGGATATTAAGATATTTTTTAAGGACTGTCGAAGGATTTTACGAAATTCCATTGGATTGTCAGGAATTTTAATGGATTTCATGACATTTCAGGGCTTTTAAATAATTTTAAGGAATCTTACGAGATTTTAAAGAATTTTATGAAACTCCATGATAAACATTAAAATTCTTTAAAAAATCTAAATTTCTTAAGATTTTAAAAATCTTTATAAAATTCTTTAAAATTTCTTAAAATACGTACTCTCTAAACTTGAATCAGTGAAATTTAACTAGCAGAAATTTACTCAAAATCTGGAAAATTCCTTTAAATTTTGCAAAAGCAATTGACATTTCTTAAAATTAGTTAATATTACTCAAAATCCCAAGAAAGCTGATTAAATCTCTTAAAATACCTTAAAATTTCAAGAAATTTCATAAGATTTGATAAATTATAATTTATAAGAGAGATTTCACAAGATTTAAAGAAAGTTTAAGATAATTCGAAAATTTTTGTAAAAATTTTAAGGGTTTTTCAAGATATTTTATAATTATTGTTAAAAGATAGCTTTTTCCTGAAATTTTAAGAGATTTTTTAAAGATATTTTGAAACTGTTTTCGAACTTTTTAAATTAAATTTTCTATTAAATTTTTAATCTTATATTTGTAACCTTTTTAAAAACTTTTAAAAAACTAGAAAATGGTAAATCCCTTGAAATATTTTTGATTCTCTTTAAATCCTTAAACTACTGTAAATCCTCTAAAATCCCTACTAAATCTTTAAAATCGTTTAAAATATCTTAAAGTCGTGAAAAATATCTCGAAATCCAGTGGAATTCATTAAGATTACTTGAAACTTAAAGATCTACTTAAATTCCTTGTACTTCCTTAAAATAATTCTAAATGTCTTGAGATCTGTTAAAAATCTTTTGATTTCATTAAAAATTTATGAAAATTCCCTATAAACCCTTGAAACTTCTCCAAATCTAGTGAAATCGATAAAAATGTCTGAAATCCCGTACAATACTTTTAAAATCCCTTGAAATCTCTTAAAATCCCGAGCAACGCCAGGTAAATTTCTGCTAGTAAATAAAAATAAAATAAAATCGTTTTGAGAACTTCTTTTTGATATTCTTAAGGCCATGTCAGACTTACCCGATCCCTACCTTACCGGCATTTTTTGTCTGCAACGTTACGTCTACATTTATTGAGATATCAAATTGAAAATTTCTAAAATTGATACTAAAGCATTAAGGTACGTTTATCTGGTCTTAAATTTTTGTAAAAATAAAAAAAAATTAAAAAAAAAATT
Organism: Synergus umbraculus; assembly: GCA_900474325.1. Classification (NCBI taxonomy): domain Eukaryota; kingdom Metazoa; phylum Arthropoda; class Insecta; order Hymenoptera; family Cynipidae; genus Synergus; species Synergus umbraculus. The sequence continues at coordinate 4,340 of UCOK01019800.1, forward strand.
TTTTTTTATAAATTTCAATATTTAGGAACAGATAAACGTACCTTAATGCTTTAGCATCAATTTTAGAAATTTTCAATTTGATATTTCAATAAATGTAGACGCAACGTTACAGACAAAAAATTGTCGGTAAGGTAGGGATCGGGTAAGTCTGACATGCCCTTAATCCAGTAAATGTTAAAAAAAAATAAAACAAAATAAATTCGTCAGACTAGACGTCTGAAACTTCAACCCAATTGTCTGACTATATTTTTCCGAAAACTAATTCTGAAATGTTCAGATTAAATTATTTCCGGGCCGACTCGTGTTTTCCGCCTTTTTACTGGACCAAATTGAACTATATGATTCTGCCATATTCTACCACATTTCTCAAGTTTACTAGAGACCGATTTTCGTTTCCCCCTCGATTGAGAAATAAGATCAGATTAGCTATAAAAGTTTTCCTCATCTTCGATATATAAGGTACACGATAGAAATTTCTCTTCTTAAATTTCTGATGTGTATATGTGCACGATTGTGTGTGTACAAACGTATAAGAGAGGCGAAAATGTTAAAGTGTTCAATATGATGTCATATAGAATCAGAGAAGAGAATCAGTTCGTGCAGTTTGGTCGAGTCGAGGGCGCTTAGATCTGGAAACTTTGAGGGCGTAGCAGGACGTGACGTCACGATCAAAATGCATTTCTATTCCTGTGTGTTTACGAGCATTTGTTTTCCGTTAGGTTTGCACAGAGGGAAATATATTGTCCTGGGACCACAGACATCTATATAATCTGTCTTATTACTTGCTTATATAATGTGTAATACAGTTATATGTATGTATAACTGTATTACATATGTATGTATGTATATATATATATATATATAAACAGGTGTGAGTGTGAGACTTCCGCTACATGTTACCATCTACCTCAATGTTTTACCTCTCTGTATTCTATGATAAGAAAGCAGGTTGCTTTTGATTTATCGCGTTCCCTTTTGCATATCATCATCTCCACTGCAAAACCTTGCAACTTCACATTCGGTTATGTCGAGTGCTTTTAACATTCGAATATGACGTCAGTTGGTACCGATTTTAATGTAACTAGCATGATTTAAAAGAAAATCATAAAAAATTTGTCAAATCCTTTAAAATTCCACGAGGAACTTTAAAATCCCTTAAAATTCTTTGAATTCTCTAAACTTCCTTAAAAATCATTTAAAATTTCATGAAGTCCTTTTGGAATTCAACTAAATCTTTTAAATATTATACAAATCTCTTTTGTAATCACTTAAAATTCCTAACAACCTCTTAAAATCCCTGAAAATTCCATGAAAAGCTTTTAAATCCTTTAAAATTATTTTTAAAAATAAAAATTTTCTTAAATTCTTACAATCTTTTTAAAATTCTTTAAAATTCCACTAAATCTTTTAAATATTATACATATCTCTTATAATCCCTTTAAATTCATAGAAACCTCTTAAAATCTTTCAAAATTACTGAAAATTCTTATACAAGATTTTAAAATTCCTTAAAATTCCACGAAAATATTTATAATTCCTTAAAATTTCTTCCAAGTTTCTCAAAATATTTTATAATGTATTAACGAAAAACTTTAAAATCCCTTCAAATATATAAAAATCCTTTGAAATTTTACAAAACTTTTCAAAATTCTCTAAAATTCCATAAAATTTTTAAAAAACAATATAAAATCTCGTGAAATCCTTTAAAATTCCACGAGGAAGTTTAAAATTCCTTAAAATTCTTTGAATTCTCTAAACTTCCTTAAAAATCTCTTAAAATTTCATGAAGTTCTTTTAGAATTCAACAAAATCTTTTAAATATTATACAAATCTCTTTTGTATTCACTTAAAATTCCTAACAACCTCTTAAAATCCTTTAAAATTCCATAAAAAGCTTTTAAATCCTTTAAAATTATTTTTAAAAATAAAAATTTTCTTAAATTCTTACAATCTTTTTAAAATTCTTTAAAATTCCACTAAATCTTTTAAATATTATATTCCCTAAAATTTCTTCCAAATTTCTCAAAATCCTTTATAATGTATTAACGAAAAACTTTAAAATCCCTTAAAATATATAAAAATCCTTTGAAATTTTACAAAACTTTTCAAAATTCTCTAAAATTCCATAAAATTTTTAAAAAACAATAAAAAATCTCGTGAAATCCTTTAAAACTCCATGATAAACTTTAAAATTCTTTAAAAATCTAAATTTCTTAAGATTTTAAAAATCTTTATAAAATCCTTTAAAATTTCTTAAAATACGTAAAGATTTCATGTGCATTCAGTTCTGAAGAGCTTTTTACGAGTTTTAACTTGAGATTTCTAGACATTTATGATTTTAATCGTTTTTGTGGATTTTTAAGGAATTTCAAGAGATTTTTGGGAGTTTTAAGAAATTTTAACGTATTTCGAAGGTTTTCCTGACATTTTTTTGCACCATTAGTTTGTTTTTCTTCTTTCAACTTCAAGTCATTCAAAAACCAATCAGATTTACAACAACAATGTATGCGAAATTTTCGAGACATTACGTGACACCACTTTTTTAAGATAGGAATTTGGAAATAACTTGCGTAAATTATCCTATGGTTAGAGATTTCATGAAATCTGTGGAATTTTAAGTAATTTTCAGGGATTTTACGATATATTTTATTGGGTATTTTTTTCGGAGATTTAATATTTTATGGACAACATATTTCAAGGTATTTACGAGATTTCATTTGATATTTGGGAATTTCAGGAGATTTCATGTGAGTTTAAGTAACATTGTGAAATTTAATGATATTTTTGGGGATTCTAAGTAACTTTAAGGGACTTTAAGGTATTTTATGATAAGAAGAAATTTTAAGGACTTTTATTTTCAGAAATTTTAAGAGAATTTTATTTCAAATTTTATTTATTTAGAATTTTATTTCAAATCTCTTAAATTCCATGAAAGTCTTTAAAATTACTTAATACCCCATAAAATATCTTAAAATGCCTTTAACTACTCAAAATCTGGTAAAATTCCTTTGAATTTTGCAAAATCAATTGATATTTCTTAAAATTACTGAATATTACTCAAAATCCCAAGAAAGCTCATGAAATTTCTTAAAATACCTTAAAATCCAATAAAATATCGTGAAATGCCTAAAAATCTCTTAAAAGTTTCACAAATTACTTAAAATTTCACAACATATACAGTCAAATCCCTTAAGATTGCTTTTTAATACCATAAAATCTCATAATTCTGATTTTAAGACATTGTAAGGATATTAAATGATTTAAAAGACTTTAAAGAGATTCGAGGGATTTTATGGAATTTCATGGAATTTTAAATACTTGTAAGATATTTTACGATATTCTATGGGATATTAAGATATTTTTTAAGGACTGTCGAAGGGTTTTACGAAATTCCATTGGATTGTCAGGAATTTTAATGGATTTCATGACATTTCAGGGCTTTTAAATAATTTAAAGGAATTTTACGAGATTTTATAGGATATTAAGTAATTTTAAAAGATTTTGAAGGATAGTAAAGGGATTTTATAGAATTTTATGAAACTCCATGATAAACATTAAAATTCTTTAAAAAATCTAAATTTCTTAAGATTTTAAAAATCTTTATAAAATTCTTTAAAATTTCTTAAAATACGTACTCTCTAAACTTGAATCAGTGAAATTTGACTGATTCAATTTTAGAGAGTAAATGAAAATCACTTACAAATATTCTAAAGTCCTGACGTCATATAGGAAAAGTGGTGGGAGAAATTCCATGTCCTGACCTATTTTGTATCACGCAAACTCGAAGTCACCCCTCGTAACACTGTGAATATAATCTTCTTCACTGAGGTCCGATGGGGTGGGCATATGTATTGGATCCATTGTTCTATGCCATAAAGATTCTTCCTTGTATCGACACAAATTAATGCCGTCCTTTTACTTCCAGGAACAATACAAATACTCCAAAGCAAAATTCTCTAATATTTATAGAGAGAGAGAACAAAATACCTCAAGTAAATTCGTTATTAATTACATTAAGATGTTTGTTGTTGGAGAGCGATTAAATTCTATATTGTGAAATCGTTAAAATTGCCAGGCCTATAATTATAGTACTGTATAATTACTGTGGCTAATTTAGAAATAATTCTAGATATGTAAAACTACGAAATTTTCCTTTAATGAGCGGAATTTCCATGAAATTTTCTCCTCAAAATAATGACTCAAATATATCATTTCTGAATTTATGAAATGACCTTTTAAGGAATAATAAAAAAGCAATTTAAACATGTAGTGCTTCTAAATTTAATACTTTTTCCTTCGTTCGCATTTAAGTTCGTCACGAGATTTAATAAAAAATTTCTTTTGTAACGAGCAATTTGTAACTTTTTAAAGATAAAATAGCAAGTTAAGTGTCCTTTTAAAGCCTTTAACAGTTAACTTTACTGTGCAAGAGTTTTCTCTTCAGTAATGAAAAATTGAAAACAGAAATGAAACTTCCAGAAAACTTTTTCGAATTACAGCGGATAAATGTATCTGAATCTAATAAAATTGCTTCCTTATAGAGGAAACTTTCTAGCGGTGACAAAATAATTTTGTTTTCATTCTCTCGAGTAATTTTTACGAAATTCAAAAGAATTTTAAGATCCTAGAAGATTTCAAATTAAACCAAGTCTGACTTAACTACTTTTTCCACTGGGAATTTCGTCTTGTCACAACTTTCCACTTCTACTTAAAATCCAACTCCGTGCAGATTTTTTATACTTTATATAACTTTATGCATTTATTTAAACATTTCACAAGTTCGATGGTCTCAAAATAATTTCTTTCATGAAGTCTGACAGAATGAAAAACATAATATTAAGTCTAAAAATGAGTTTAATTTCAGAACGCGCTCTATCTGAAAAAGCTGTACCGCATTTCACTCCAGCTGTTTCATTAACAAAGCCACAGTTTTAAAGCCGTATATCTCGCTGAAGTGAGTGAAAAATGTCGCTGCTTTTCGCTACTACGATGGCCATATTTTCTACCTAGATTGTATATTACACTTTCTCTTTATCCATCTTCCGAACCACGCTTTTATCCCTGTCCTCTTCCTCAACTTAAGCTAGCTTCTAGCATAATCTCCCTCTCGCTGCTCAACGCCACGTTACTTGTTTGTCAACTCATTTTTTATCTCGACAAATATCGACATCTCATCCCTCGCTTTTTCGATACCAGGCTCACACATGTGATCCTTGCTCACGTGTGGACGCACACGTGAGCAATAGAAGCCACCCTCGGCGATAATTCTCCATTTTCCGATTTTCCAACACCAAACTCTTGAATTTTATCGCATATAGGAAAATTTCGTTTGTATTCACGCGATAGGCGAATAAAATTTCGCCACTCTTCTAGTCCCAATTCGCGAAGCCCTGTTTTGCTCATATCGTTAGGCTGATGATTTTTTATTTTTACATTCAATGCATAGAACTATTTTTTTAAATGTTTCCAGAGTTTGAAACCCAACATTTTTTTATTTATTTACTGGTTAAAATTTATCCAGCATTGTAAGGGATTTTAAGAAATTTTTTGGAATATAAAGGAATTTTAAAGAGATTTTAAATGATTGCAAAAGATTTTTAATGATTTTAATGAATTTTTCAGGATTTCAAGGATTTTATTTAAATTAGAATTTTCAGAAATATTCAGGAATCGGAGATTTCATTTTTAAAGTCATTTTAAGGGATTTAATAATGTTTTATTGGACATTAAGTCATTGTAAGTACTTTCAAGGGATTTCAAGATATTTCAAAAGATTTTAGTGAACTTCGCGAAATTTGGAAATAGTTCAAACGATTTTAAGATATTTACGGAAGATTTTGATGATTTTGGCCAAACCGGACAAAATCACCAAAAAATACCCCGCCCTTTATGGCCCCCAGCACCAAACCGGCCAAAATCACCAAAAAAACACGCCCTTTACGGCCCCAGCACCAAACCGGCCAAAATCACCAAAAAAAAACACCCCCTCTACGGTCCCCCAGAACCAAACCGGCCAAATTTACCAAAAAAACACCCCCTTTACGGCCCCCAGAACCAAACCGGCCAAATTTACCAAAAAACACCCCCTTTACGGTCCCCCAGAACCAAACCGGCCAAAAACACCCCCTTTAGGGCCCCCCAGCACCAAACCGGCCAAAATCACCAAAAAAAACACGCCCTTTACGGCCCCAGCACCAAACCGGCCAAAATCACCAAAAAAAACACCCCCTCTACGGTCCCCAAGAACCAAACCGGCCAAATTTACCAAAAAAACACCCCCTTTAGGGCCCCACCACCAAACCGGCCAAAATCACCAAAAAAAACACCACCTTTACCGCCCTTCAACACCAAATCAACCAAAATCACAAAAAAACACCTACTGTACGGCCCCCAGCACCACACCAGCCAAAATCATCAAAAAAAACACCCCCTTTACGGCCCCCCATAACCAAACCGGCCAAAATCACCAAAAAAACACCCCCTTTAGGGCCCCAACACCAAACCGGCCAAAATCACCAAAAAACACCCCCTTTATGGCCCCCAACACGAAACCGGCCAAAACAAACAAAAAAACACCCCCTTTACGGCCCCCAACACCAAACCGGCCAAAATCACCAAGAAACACCCCCTTTACTCTTTCAAACGTTTCAAAAATCCTTTGAAATTCCTTAAAATGAAATAAATAATGCTTTTTGAAACTTTGATATTCTTAATCTAATAAATATTATGTAAAAAATAAAAAAATTTCGTCAAAATATATGTCTGAAACTTCAACCCAATTTTTAATCCCCAAAATTAAATCAAAATCTCTTATAGCATATTTTTAAATATCCGTTAGTCTTTTTATCCCTTGACATTCTTCAAAATCACTATAAATCTCACAAAATAATCCTTTATAATTTTTCAAATCTTATGAAATCTCTTAAAATCCCGAGACAAATTTCTCCTAGTAAATAATTACAAATTTTAGGTTTTGGAAACTTTGGAAAAATTTTATTGTTGATATTTTTATTCTAATAAATCTAAAAAAAATCGTCAGACTAGACGTCTGAAACTTCATCCAAATGTTTTGCTCCTCATTTCAATTTCTATTTTCCCTGACCCCAATTACTGTTTTAAGTAAGAAAAAAGTTGAAAATTTACATTTTATATGTACCTCATATTATATTTACTATTAATCTTCTCTAAAACTTTATAAATTTATATACTAGCGATGAACTGTTTATTTTTACGATGAAAGATTGTTATATTTTTACGAGAAACGGTGTTTTAGTTTTTATAGGCAAGGTCTACGTTTTTTAAGAGAAAATCAATTTCCTCGAACTCACAGAGTTCTAACTACTCAACCTCAATATTTTTTACATCACTGTTTCTACTAAAAAGATATATAGTACAACGTTTTTGCACTATTGTTATTCCATCAAACAGTGTTTAAGAGATTACAGTGCAATCATGCTCGAGGTTATCTCGAGGTTAAAGGTTTTAGTTTGGAGGTATCTCAAGCCATTAATTACGTGAAGAAGTCCGTTCATTTCAGGAATATAATATATTTCACAAAGTAAGGATTAAAAGTGAATTGGGTGATTCATGAAATTTATCATATGAAGATCATCTCTTTAATCGAGTTTAATAGATGAATCACGAACAAATCACCAAAAAAACACCCCCTTTACGGCCCCCAGCACCAAACCGGCCAAAATCACCAAAAAAACACCACCTTTACGACCTCCAACACCAAACCAGCCAAAATCACAAAAAAAACACCCTCTTTACGGCCCTTCAACACCAAATAAGCCAAAATCACCAAAAAAAACACCCCCTTTACGGCCCCTAGCACCACACCAGCCAAAATCACCAAAAAACAGCCCCTTTACGGCCACCAGCACTAAACCAGTCAAAATCATCAAAAAACACCCCCTTTACGGCTCCCAATACCAAACCGGCCAAAATCACCAAAAAAACACCCCCTATACGGCCCCAACACCAAAACCAATAAAAAACACCCCCTTTACGGCCCCCAGCACCACACCAGCTAAAATCACCAAAAAAACACCCCCTTTACGGCCCCCAACACCACACTAGCCAAAATCACCAAAAAACACCCCCTTTACGGCTCCCAATACCAAACCGGCCAAAATCACCAAAAAAACACCCCCTCTACAGACCCAACATTATAACCAATTAAAACCACCTCCTTTACGGCCCCCCAGTACCAAACCGGCCAAAATTACCAAAAAACACCCCCTTTACGGCCCCCAGCACCACACCAGCTAAAATCACCAAAAAACACCCCCTTTACGGCCACCAGCACTAAACCAGTCAAAATCATCAAAAAACACTCCCTTTACGGCTCCCAATACCAAACCGGCCAAAATCACCAAAAAAACACCCCCTCTACAGCCCCAACATTAAAACCAATAAAAAACACCTCCTTTACGGCCCCCCAGAACCAAACCGGCCAAAATTATCAAAAGACACCCCCTTTACGGCCCCCAGCACCACACCAGCTAAAATCACCAAAAAAATACCCCATTTACGGCCCCCCAGAACTAAACCAGACAAAATCACCAAAAAAACACCCCCTTTACGGCCCCCAACACCAAACTGGTCAAAATTAACAAAAAAAACACCCCCTTCACGGCTCCCAATACCAAACCAGCCAAAATCACCAAAAAAACACCCCCTTTACGGCCCCCAGAACCAAACCGGCCAAAATTACCAAAAAAACACCCCCTTTACGGCCCACAACACCAAACCGGCCAAAATCACCAAGAAACACTCCCTTTACTCTTTCGAACATGTCAAAAACCCTTTGAAATTCCTTAAGATGAAATAAATAAAAAAAATAAATAAAAAATTGCCTTTTGAAACTCTTTGATATTCGTAATTTAATAAATATTATGTAAAAAATAAAAAAACTTCGTCAGACTATATGTCTGAAACTTCAATTAATATAGTACAATCTATATAGGCTTGATAAGAATTAATTAATCGATGGGTTGATCTCTGGAGGATCACTTCATTATTGATCACTTAATACTTATAATCGATTCAGAATCAATGTGGAATTGATTACACAAGATTCTGAATCAATTATAAATAATAACGATCCCCTGAAGTTAGGGCAAATAATTTCCTATTGAGCAGTGATTTTCTCTCACTATTCGGAGGTTTAGAGAGCCATAATTTTTTTGCTGCATATATTACAATATTAGAACACAATGCCTAGTAAAAAGAGGTGAAAAGTAGAAATGAAAAATGAGTTCAAGCCGGAACTGGGGAAATCAGAGGTTAAAAGCTTGACTAGGGAAAAGCACTATGAAATGCTTTCAGCATTGAGTTAGATACATTTTAGAGACGAGCACTGCACGACCTTTCCCCCCCTTTTCTCTCCCTTTCCCTTAACACATGCATAAACTGAGTTTCAAATGTAACAACATGTCACAACTGTTTGCCAGGTTCCTTTATCTTGCATTTAACTCGACGTATTTCAAAATAAATTCAAAATTTCTCACATTTTACTGTTTATTTATATCCTTTGAAACTGTTTAGGAATTTATCTAAAGGAAAAATGTAGTTTTATTCGATACACTTAATTAATCGAGAACGGAGGTTTTCTAGATTGAACATTTCCATTGTTCAATTGCAACTGAATTTAATATCCTCTGAGGGGATTTTATTTAAAATTCTTTAGCAAACATAATGAAATTCCTGCACTGTAAAAACTAGTATCTTAAATGGAACCACTTTTGGGTTCCAATGGATATGCAACAAACCAGAACTCCTACGGTGTGAAATTCACTCTTTTTCGAAAATGGATCCAAAGGAACCAAATTTTGTCGTCCAAAATAACCACATTACTTGACAGATGCAGTATTCTCAAAGTTGGCCCCCTGCGCGCGCAGCGTGTGTTAGTGAAATTCTGCCATTGGCTGTAATGTGGCGCGCGATTCAAAATCGAATTGATTTAATTCGATCTTGAATCGCGCGCACATTACGGCCAATGGCAGAATTTCTCTAACACACGCTGCGCGCGCAGGGAGCCAACTTTGAGAACACTGAACAGATGAGCAAAAACAAAAACAAGTAAAAGAGCCTTTACAGATAACTTCATGTCATCAAAGGAACCACTTTTAGTAGTTCTTTACTTCTGATTAACACCCCGATTTTGACAGATTCTAAAGGAACCACATTTTCAACGGAGCTGCAACAGCGTGGAACCTCTAGTTTTTTCTGTGTGGAATTTTTAGAGAGATTCGACTCTTCTCTTAAAGTTAGGAAATCTTTACAAGTCTATTTGATAATGTACATGTATTTTCCAGTGAAATTAATAAAAGATTTATTTTTCATACATAAAATTTTCTTTGTCTCAAATATAAAATTGTGCTCACTTCGAATAAAATGTTCTTCGTTTTGAATAAGAAAATGCAATATGATAGCGCTGGGAGACGAATAATGTTTCATGTAAATAAGATTTTCCTTGGGATTAAGGGATGAGGGTCCAGTGACTCTCGCATTTAGTAAAATGATATTCGAGGAGGAAGTAAAGTTCTCTTGACTGAAATTTTATTACGTTCACGTATTCCTTTATATCCAGATATCAATATCTAGAGAAAATTGTAAGAAAAGGAAAGACCATCTTGCATAATAATTACGAAAAGTCTGCGGTCACTTGAAAAAAAAATTACCAAATGCGAATCACGTAGATTCGCTTTTACCAATTCGCGGCATACTAATTTATTATTAAGATATATTTTTATCGTGTTTTCTTTACTAAAAGATAAGTTAATTGTTATTTAAAAAAAATCTAAAGTAACGTAATAATTCTGTAATTTCACCCTTGACCAGTTTAATATCGCATTGTTTTTTTCATGTAAGATATATAAAACACGCGTTTCGTTACCTTCACTGATCAAAAGATTGTAAAATTTTATTTTGATAGATAGTTCAACTTAACCACATTCTAAGAAGTAGTGGTTTTTATAACCCTTATCCTGCTTTACGTTCAGTATTACATTCCACGTAAACTTCCATCGTTCATGTGTCTTACATACCTAACAATAAACTTTTTTCATTGCTCATAAACAAGTATAAAATTCTCATTTTCCTTTATTGAAAACTGAGAATCGTTATCGTTTCCATATAGTTAGTTAGAAAATATTTTTCATCGAATTTGCAATAAAGTAAACATTTTTTATCGTTTCTTTGGTGTATTTTCAATGCATATAAAGATTAATATATTTTATTTTAAATACCCCAGAGTTAGGGCACATTTCAAATATTATTTTTTCCCAGATTGAAATGAAAAATGTCTAAAATTAGACATCTTGTCAAATTCCATAGAAAAAGTGAATGTGAAGGTGGACTCCTTCAAAAGGAAGTCCGGAGATCGTAAATTTCCGGGAACTTTTGGTATTTTCTTCATAAATTTTGAAAGGTGGATTTCCATCGCAATGTCACTGCAGCGTGCTGAATGCCGCAACAGCTTGCCCATAACTCGACGAGAGTAAGCGCAGTCAAGGCTTTAAATTCAGTGCATGGATTTTAAACCCGACTTATGCTAATCGTGCCCAAATACTGGGCTGAAACAAGCTGGATTTTCTGGTGCAGAAGCACATGGAATCCTCGCGTTCAACATTACATCCCCTGAAGGCTTTTCTGCCTCGCAGCGGTTTCTTAGCTTCCTCCCTCAGCTTTATTAAACGCGATTAAATGTTCACTTATTTTCAAATTTAAACCATTTCAATTTAATCATCTCCAATTGAAAACTTTTTCAACTTTCATTTAATGATACCAAAAGCCAGGAAATTCATGATCATAAGTTGAACATTTAATTTATATACGAATTTTTAATGTAACGAATTTTTAATTTAACGAATTTTTAATTTAACGAATTTTTTCGCGTCACACGGATTTTGTTACAAGTGAGTGCATAAATTGCAAAAAATTTGCACACCTAGGAGATTTTAATTCATGAAACCTTCTCGGAATACTAATGTGTTAAAGAGGCGAGGCGAGGCGAGGAAATCTCAGAGTTCTCTATTTTCTATAAAAAGTCTTCGTGTGCAAAAGATGATAGGAAAAAGAAAAAAGTGTCATATAGAGCTAAGTTAAAATTCAGCGTTAAATCTCATCTCTATCAAAAGAAACTGAGATATGGTTCTTTTATCAGAAAGAAGAAGAAATGATTCAAATTTCATATATTTCCTTTTCTCTTTTCAATTTTCTCCACGCGGGTTTTTATAAAGTTTACATAAAGTTCTTTTTAAAAAGCACTGCTCTGCTCATCAAAAATGTAGCTACTAATTAAAATCTTTAATATCATTTTTCTTGAAACTAGAAAACATTACAAAAATTAAGAGGATTACAAACAAAATAAAAATAATTTTTTACTCCCTTGTCTTTCAAACAGAAAATGAGTACAAACACAACTGTGTCTAACTATATATAAAATGTGGAGTCTAGAACAGGCGACCTCTCTTTGTTACCCACTTGTAGCTGTTCACTTATTTAATTATCACCCCGAGGGTTTTTACGTTTTCACTTCACTGAAAATATACAAGAACTAATATCATTGAAACTCTAGAATATTAAATGTAAATTATGTATTAATATATGTATTAAGTACTTTAATTGTTTGAAATACACTAGAAACTCTAATCAACTCTAATTAAAAAACTATGGCTGTGTGAGCATATTACGGATCGTTACTCCAGTAACCAATCTGAATTTTTCCACGGAACTCAAACTTAGTACCGTTGGAAGTAAATAACTGTAAAAGTGAACGTTGCACATTTATGGGGTATTTTTGTGTATCCGGTGGCACAATCCATATTAAAAGAGAATTGATTGGAATCGGAATTGATGAAGTTTATTCGCCTCTAAAAATATAGATTCATAGGTTGAATAAAAAGAGCGATATCAATATTCCAAATAAATCAAGTTTAGCTATGTTTTATTAGTGAATAAAATATTTTCATTCTACGATTCTCACTGATTTAAAAATTAATAATTTAATAATCAGTCACGTTAATTGAAATCTAAAATGTTTTATATTGAATATCTGTAAATATTTTGTTTAGCGAGTTAATTTTATACGTAAGGAATGTTGTTAAAGCAATCTTACACACAGATTACAAATTAAGACCTACATAAACCAATTGAAACATATCATGCCTCCTCTCTTCTAAATTCCATCCCATTATCATCATCATTCACAAAAGCAACTGAGGTCGCACCCAAACATTATTCTCACAGTGCAATTGCTACTCCCTTTCCCACAAATTTAAATCATTTGAAATTTTATCAATTTTCATCAATTTTCATCAATTTTCATCAACTTTCATCAAATTCAAATCAGCAATTGGAAAATTCTTAAATAAAATACGGATCGAAAGCCATCAGGCAAAATAAACACAAACCTCTTGAAAACCTAGAGAATCCTGCGAGAGGAGATCACGGCACTCAAATTTCTTTTTATTGTTATTTGAATTGAAGGAATTCGAAGCCCACGTGGAGCCCAAGAAGAGCGTAAAAATGATCCTGCACCACTTCATCGTCGCACTCACAACAGTTCGATTCTTGATCGAAATCAGACACACTTTTGTTATCAGGATAGAATCGTGACGTCGATATAATTGCAGTATAATATATTTATAATATAATTCCCTCTATTATCTCAACATAACAACTCGAGTGAGTTCTTTTTTCTTCGTTATGACGACCCGCATCAACGTTATTATTTTACGGAATAACCCCGGACCTCCAATTCCTGTCACTACTGTCACTCCAGCATCCAATTTAGAATCTCTTCCTCCCTCTTGTGATTATATTCAATTCCAATCTTCACCTTTGCCAACTTTTGATTATCGAAAGCTTGTTTACACCTCAAAACTGAATACAGCTTTCGACTCTTTTAAAGAGGTAATTTACCTCTTTAAGAGGTAATATAACAATTTTTGACGGACTTCAGGATGAACATCGAGATGAATGAATTATTATCCGTAAGAACAAAATTGAATACCACTTTGTGCATAAATCATCGAGAAATTCATCTACTTATAAAAACACACACACTAACACTTTTTTTATTGCTACCATAAGTTATTTTCTCTCATAAATTAATGGCTTTTATTCCCTAATTATTATATCGTAACTTTTTATTACTTTTTTCGTCTCCAGTCAATGAGTTTCTTAACTTTTTTTTAAGAACACACGAAGAGTAGATTTATTATTATTATTTATTATTTATTATTTATTTTCTGAGATTATCCTTTTATTCCTTGTTTCTTTTTGTATTGACGGAATATTGATCACGCACAGGACTGATCGATTTATAAATAATTTATAGTTGAGTAGATGTGAACGCGACAAAGTCTGAGAGCACTCTGACGTTGAAACGTGGATCTGGTTGGTCGGCGTCGAACCGGGTCTCCGTCGTGACGGTAGACATGACCAAGAGAGAGAAAGAGAGAGAAGATCTACATCGGCGCAATGAAACCTTAACAGCTTAACTCATTCATTCAATCTCCTTGATGGCATACTGGACTGCCGCGAATGATAAGCTGAGGGAAGGGCTCGTGCAGTCTTGTCAACAGTGGATGCCTGGAGTGTAAATATAACTGGGATAGGGGGTCAGTGTGTCCAATAACCAAGAAGCGACCTGTCGGAAAGCAAGTTTGAGAAACTTGCAAACTGATGCTGAAGTTTGATGCTGCAATCGCGAAATTGAGGAAGATGGGATAGCGATAGGCAATACAAATTTCTACCCTCTCCGAATTCAATTTTTGCGAAAATCGATTGAATTAAAGTTTCAGGCGTCTAGTTTGATGAAGTTTTTTTTATTATTTTATTTTTTTTTATTTTCTATATTTATTAGATTAAGAATATCAAAAAAGGGATTACATAGAGATTATAGTGATTTTAGGGAAGTTGAATATATTTTATAAGGAATTTTATTTGATTTTAAGGAACTTCAAAGAGTTTTAAGGGATTTCAAGATTTTTTAAACAACTTGGATTTTAAAAAAAGTTTAAAACAGTTTGAGGATATTACAGAGATTTTTATATATGTTACATAAGATTTCAAGACATCTTAAGGGATTTTATCAGATTTTAAGTGACATTGAGGAATTTCAAGGGATTTCAAGAGATGTCAAGTGAGTGTAAAGAATTTCAATTTTGATGAAGTTTTTTCATTATTTTATTTTTTATATTTATATTAGATTAAGAATATCAAAAAAGGGATTATAAGATATTTTAAGGAATTTTATTTGATTTAAGAAACTTCAAAGAGTTTTAAGGGATTTCAAGATATTTTAAGCAACTTTAAAGGATTTATAAAAAAGTTCAAAAAAGTTTGCGGATATTACAGAGATTTTTGTAAGTTACATAAGATTTCAAGACATCTTAAGGGATTTTATCAGATTTTAAGTGACATTGAGGAATTTCAAGGGATTTCAAGAGATGTCAAGTGAGTGTAAGGAATTTCAATTGATTTCAAAAGAATTTAAGGGAGTTTAGGGATTTTTAAGAGATTTCGAGATATTTTAAGTAATTTAAATCAAATTTCAAGGAACTGATTCTAATTTAGACGAAATCGAGTGAAATCCCTTAAAATATTTTTAAATTACTTGAAATTCTTTTAAATCATCTGTAAATATCTTAAGATCCTTTAAAATATTCTGAAATTTCATTAAATTCATTAAAATCTATTGAAATCTCGTGAAACCTCCTAAAAGTCCTTAAAATTACTTAATTTTCAAATAAAAATAAAGCATTGTTAAATCCCTTCAATTCCAATTTTTAAAAAATTCTTTCAATTCTGAAAAAGTCCTGAAAATCATTTTAAATCATTTGCAATTGTTTACAGTCTCTTTAAATTTCCTTAAACTTCTAAGAAATTTCTTAAAATCCCAGAAAACGTTGGGTAAATTTCTCCCAGTAAATAAATAAAAAGGATGGGTTTTGGAAACTTTTAAAAAATATTTTGATTCCAATGAACTTTGGACTGAGCTTCTTATTTGAATTAATTATTAAAGATATGTTCTTTCGGTGATTTCTCTTAAAATTCCACAAAAAACTTTTAAATTTGATAAAATCCGTTAAAATTTCATAGAATAATAATAATAATAATAATAATAATCTCTCGAAATCCATTTGATAGAAGTTTCAAACGTCTGACGATTTTTTATTTTTATATTCATTGAAATAAAATATTTCTAAAAAATGTTATCACAGTTTGAAAAAACATAAATTTTTATTTATTTACTGGCAGAAATTTACGCAGGGATTTTAAAGATTTCTTATATTTTAAAGGAATTTGAAAGAGACTTGAAAGGATTGCAACAGATTTTAAGTGATTTTGTGGACTTTTTCAGGATTTCAAGGATTTTCAATTAAAATTGGGATTTCCAGAAATATTTAAGGATCTTATGAGATTTCGTGTCATTTTCAGGTATTTAAGAAACTTCAAGAAATTTGAAGGGACTTTTAAGAGCTTTCAAGGGATTTTAAGATATCATGATATTTCAAGAGATTTTAATAAACTCCATGGAATTTTGAAATATTTCAAACGATTTTAAGAAATTTACAAAAGATTAAAAAAATTTCAAATAATTTAAAAATATTTTATGGAATTTCATTTGATTTCGTCTATATTAGAATCAATTCCTTGAAAATCCTTAAAGTCACTTAAAATCTGATTAAATTCCTTAAAATATCTTGAAATCTTATGAAAACTCTTCAATATCCTTAAATTATTTTAAAAGCTTTTGAAACTTTGAAGTTGCTTAAAATCACTTGAAATCCCTTAAAATTCTTTGAAATTCCTTAGAATTAAATGAAATTCCTTAAAATATCTTGAAATTCCTTTACCACTTAAAATCTCTTAAAATCTTAGGAAAACCCGGGTAAATTAGAAAATTGTTCACACTAATTAAATTTGGTAATAGGTGATTTACTATTTAATTTAAAAGAAAGTGGAGAAATTACTAATTGAATAGTCAAATATGAGGCTACTAATTCAATTAGTCTAATTCTTACTACATAATTCAGATTAAGAGGGAAAATCGAAAAGAACAAAAAGAGAAAAAAAAAAAGAAAAGTAATTTTTTACATTTGATATTAAAGTAATAACATAAGTTCTGCCATTTAAAGAAATAATTGTACAATTATTTAAATAAGTTCCTCATATTCTACAGAAATTTTAGCAAAAATGTAGATTTGTCGTTTTTTGCAATATCTTCTTGAAAAATTGATGAAGGGCTCATTTTATACAGAATTTTCATAACTTTTAACTTAATTAAAAGAAAAAATGTAATCTTCCATGTAATTAAATTTAAAAAGACTTAAAATGTTACCTGATGATTTTTAAATTCTTAATTAAAGACTAAAAGAATGAAGCTAGACTTTTTTTTTAAATTTCCGAGATAATACTCATTATCTCCCAATCCAATTACCAATTCATTAAAAGTTTGTTTTCTAAAGTTTCCGATTTCCAATTTCATTATTAAATAATCTATTTTTCACCTAACATTATTCAAACAATAAACCTTCGATTTGTGTTATAGGTATCTATGTCACGCAAATTGACTTTTTTTTCCCGCCGTGCATAATTTGAAAGTCGCGTATCAAGTTTACACATCGTACATAAACTAACAATAAGTGGCTATTATTACCAGCTAGAGCTGTAAAAAAGCAAATAAAAAACGGTAAATGTATGAGAAGATATATTGTTATTACCCTCGCTATTTATTCCTACTGTCAGTGTTTTTTATTCCACCCAATACTCTTTTTCAGTAGACACGGACCTTCTCTAATGTGCTACGCACTGGATCGAGTGACACTGCGCAAAGGGTAATTAAGACAGGTGGCCATACCGGGAAAGCCCATCTGCGTTAATGAATCTATTGTTATCGATTTTATCACGTGCCACTGCTGCAAAAAATGCTCTGCACAATGTCTGGTAATTATCAAATCACTGAAGAAAATCTTCCACTAATGCCGCTATAAAATTTCTATTCACTCGGGTGGTTATTCAATATGGAAGTTTTATTCGAATTTTCATTAAAATGATATCAGAGTTCTGGAATTCGATTCAGTAAAACTATAATATTCACATTTTTGTAGAAAGGATTTTAATTAAGTACTGCAAACAAGCCTTCAAATAAAATAATAATTAATTAATTAATTAATTAATTATAAGCTTCATTATTAGAAGATAAGTTTTTTCTGCGTATAAACTTCCGAAACAGGAAACTTAGAGAAAAAAAGACTGCATTTGAAAAAAAAGAAATGAAACATGTTGTTTATTGTGTGTTGACTACCCCCAGAAAGAAGAGGAAGAATATTGCTAGCCGGAATTGATTCTAATTTAGACGAAATTGAGTGAAATCCCATAAAATATTTTTAAATTACTTGAAATTCTTTTAAATAATTTGTAAATATCTTAAAATACTTAAAAATATTCCAAAATTTTATTAAGTTCATTAAAATCTATTGAAATCTTGTGAAATCTCTTAAAACCTCCGAAAAGTCCTTAAAATTACTTCATTTTCAAATAACAATAAAACATTGTTAAATCCCTTCAATCCCAATTTTTAAAAAATCTTTTCAATCCTGAAAAACTCCTGAAAAACATTTAAAATCATTTGCAATTGTTTACAGTCATTTTAAATTTCCTTCAACTTCTAAGAAATTTATTTAAATCCCGGAAAACGCTGGGTAAATTTCTCCCAGTAAATAAATAAAAATGATGGGTTTTGGAAACATTTTTAAAAATATTTTGATTCCAATGAACTTTGGACTGAGCTTCTTATTTGATTTAATTATTAAAGATATGTTCTTTCGGTAATTTCTCTTAAAATTCCAAAAAAAAATTTTAAGTTTGATAAAATCCGTTAAAATTTCATAGAATAATAATAATAATAATAATAATAATAATAATATCTCGAAATCCATTTGATAGAAGTTTCAAACGTCTGACGATTTTTTATTTTTATATTCATTGAAATAAAATATTTCTAAAAAATGTTATCACAGTTTCAAAAAACATAAATTTTTATTTATTTACTGGCAGAAATTTACGCAGGGATTTTAAGAGATTTCATAAAATTTAAAGGAATTTGAAAGAGACTTGAAAGGATTGCAAAAGATTTTAAGTGATTTTGTGGACTTTTTCAGGATTTCAAGGATTTTTAATGAAAATTGGGATTTCCAGAAATATTTAAGGATCTTATGAGATTTCGTGTAATTTTCAGGTATTTAAGAAACTTCAAGAAATTTGAAGGGACTTTTAAGAGCTTTCAAGGAATTTTAAGAGATTTCATGATATTTCAAGAGATTTTAATAAACTCCATGGAATTTTGAAATGTTTCAAACGATTCGATTCAGTAAAACTATAATATTCACATTTTTGTAGAAAGGATTTTAATTAAGTACTGCAAACAAGCCTTCAAATAAAATAATAATTAATTAATTAATTAATTATAAGCTTCATTATTAGAAGATAAGTTTTTTCTGCGTATAAACTTCCGAAACAGGAAACTTAGAGAAAAAAAGACTGCATTAGAAAAAAAAGAAATGAAACACGTTGTTTATTGTGTGTTGACTACCCCCAGAAAGAAGAGGAAGAATATTGCTAGCCGGAAGTGGTTTCATCGACTTTCATACTGTTTCAGTAGTAAAGCCCTGTGACAAGTCAGCCATTATGCAAAGACGCCCTGAGAGCGGCATTTCTCCTCGTGCTTAAATTAAACTTGGCTTACGATGCGACAATTGTGGCGGAAAGTGAGCTTGCCTTTCTTTTTAACCCCTCCCCTTTTTTTTTCTTTGAAAATTTAATGACGCTGCGCACGTAACTATTCTACAGGCACGGCACTGTTGAAATACCGGATCTGCGATAATAATGGATGCGAAGCAACCATCGTCTCAGATCCGATTGCAATGCATTTAAGAATTTTTTAAAAATGTAGCTATAGGACAGCCAGAAAAAAATTATGGGATATTCTATTCTAAAAAGATGATTGAGTCGAAGTCGAAATATCGTAACGCTTATTCTGCACTTCTGATTCGTCGGGTAAGTATCGATAGTGATTTTCGACAATCGATACTTGCCGAATCGTAAATTCTATGTGAATTGAGTTTGAAATTTTGAATTTGCTTTCGTTAATAATCATTTTTTCAGGAGTCTAAACTCAAAATACATTGAAAATCTAGGAATTTTAAGGGAATATTATGGAATTTTTAAAGATTTCATGGGAGATAATGAGATTTTAAATGTTATATCGTAGAATTTTAACGAATCTTAACAAGTTTCTGGGAATTTTTAGAATTTTTCACGACTTTGATCAGATTTTAATCGGACTTCAAGGTACATTTATGACTTTTAAAATATGTATTTCTGGGATTTAAATAAGGAATTTAAAACTTTATAGGAAGTTTTATTGATGAATTTCAAAAGCTTTTTATGATTTTTAAAAGATTTTTAGAATTTACAAAGATTTCGAAGGTTTTCGTCAAATTTTAAGGGTTTTCAAGAAATTTTTCGATTTTTAAAAGATATTGTGGAATTTTTAAGGATTTCATGGAGTTTTATGAGATTTCTAATAATTTGCATAAAAGTATTTCAAGAGATTTTTCTAATTTTTAAAAGATTTCGTGAAATTGTAAAGGGATTCATGCAATTTTAAGAAATTTTAAAGAATTTTAAGGGATCCTAAATATTTTTAAATTATGAAGATTTTCAAGAGTTTTTAAAGAATTTTAAAAGATTCTGACGAATTCAAGCGATTTTTAAGGTTTTTTTTTTAAATTTTGAGGAATTTAAAACGGCTTGAAGGAGTTTCAGGGGGTTTGAAGGAATTC
>UCOK01019801.1:0-34394 GCA_900474325.1 Synergus umbraculus
GACCACTCACTCGCACAAATTCACGAGAGAAAAGAAGACGGCTAGATCTGTACCGCGCATGTGCGAACAATCTTCCACCGTGCCTTACACGAAGGCTGGTACTTAAAGTGCAGTTTCTATTGACATTTCTGAACACTTCCCAATGCATTGTTCGATCTCCTTACTATTCCTCCGTGAGTATACCTAAGCCGGTTCTGTGACACCACTACAAGCTTCCAGGTACCGCCACTAGATGGCGCCACTGTCGCCATCGTAAATTATCGACTCCTTTTAGCCACTGTCGGTAATTTACAGTTCACTGTTTTACCACCAGTCGATGCGGCAGAGCACTGACATCCAATCGTTACTCGATCGATATGTATGGTCACTGTTTTACCGACCAGGATAGCAAGACCGGTTCTGCTGCACCTCAGGCAGTAGTCGTGGGTTTCCCCGCGCTCCCTATCCCGCTGGGGCATAGTAGGGACTTGCCTCTAAAATATGTACAAAATTCAGAGGCGTGCATTTCAATTTCTTTAAAATCTTGAGTCTTCCAGATACTTCGAGAACTTTAGTATATTAGCTTTTTTTTTTAATATTTTTAAATTTACCCTATTATTATTAAAAACTACTGCTTAAATTATTACAAGATCCCAGCAGTCAATATTGGTTCATAACCGTGCTAAATTATAATCTACTAATATTGCGAGTAGATGACGTTAAAATGATGGGAAATTTAACTTATACTAAATTGGATAGGTGTTCACTAAGTGTAAACATGTGTATTAAGTTTAATTTCTGGTTTATTAAAAAACTTAACCTAAAAAATACAAAAGGGAACTCCTAACTTAATATTATTTTACATTATATTTTTAAGTTAGAACATGAGTTCATGAAACAGTTATAAAAGCTTTTCAAAGTAATGTTACTCATAACAGGGTCGGAACTGTCAACACTTTTTGTCACACTGCTCAAGTCGGTATCTGGAGTATCTATGCTTATGGTTATATCATCATCATCAGCTTTACTTCCACTGTAATTTTGGATGGTTAGCTGATCCTGAGGCGTCAAGAACAAATTCTTCAAAACCAATGCATTTCGTATAGCACACTGGTAATTCCAGCACTGAGGATGATTATTACAGAATGTGGAGACTGTGTTGCACAATTTTCTTAGTGATGGGCAGTCCAAATTTTCAAGATCCAATACATTATCAAGATACTGCTCCATCCATTTTTTTTCCAGTTCCTTGACATAAACTGCACGGGCGTGGCGTAGCTTTTCTCGTATTATGAGTCGTACTTCTTCACAGGGAATTTCACCTGATGCCCACTCGAGACCATGGTAATTTCTGGTAAGCCACAGATTCTCACTCTTGTATTTGGCAGGTAGTGAGTTCCAGTAGTTGGGTGGTTCAAACAGGTATACCGTAGGTTGAGCGTCTTCCTGAAGAGGAAGTATGGCCAACTCCTTGAAGACAAACTGGTTGATGGGCTTTTTGAAGCCTTGCACGTCCACGATGAACTCCATCTCGACGAAAACTGAACTTTAAGTTTTAAATTGTCTGTTTATATACCTTCAGTTACTTCTTTTTCCACTCCCACCACTGCCTCAAGTTATCCCCACCTTATATCAATTTTTTCACTCCACCACTTATGGGTTGGTACTGAACAATACGGTCATGTATGATGAGACAGTAGGCTGCAGTTTCAGCGGGAATATTGTTTGCAGATTCAAATTCCACACGAACGTCTACTGAGGCGTGTTTGAGAAATTCATTTTGTTTGGAGCAATCGATAACGATTAGAGGAACGTATTGTTTGAATTCATTTTTCATTAAGATTGGTTCAGACTCTTTACCATAGTAGGATGTTTGGAAGTTTGCATACATCTCATACAATATGGCAAACTGATTGTGATTAATGTCCACATTCAAATTACCATATGGGTAGTACTGTGAATTCAGGAAGACTTTGACGTTGTTCATACTGCAGTGATCGAAACGATTAGCATATTTCTGTAACTTATTCTTTCTAGCAGTTTGAAAACTTAGTATAATGTAACGTGGTTTTTCCAATTGCGTTGAAGTCTTCACAGTCCATATGTGTTTTGAGGTGATTGGAAGAAGAGGGTACTCATACAATTCCCATGAACGAAAACTCATAGTGATGGGTAAATCTTTTTCAATGAAATTCAGCAATTGTATCTTTTGCTAATCTGAAGGTATTACATAAGGTATTATCCACTCTACTTTGAAAATTGTGATCTTGAATGCTTCCTCAGTTTGTCCCTGTATAACAGCATTCACATCGGTGCGTGATCTTGTCAGGATAAGCTCATGTTTTGCATTCACAACGACTTTTTGATAGTCTTCAGCAAATCCCAGAATCATACTGAGTGGTATAGTTACATCAAAGTAACCCTCATCATCAGTAAGACGTCTTGTGTATTCCATATCGAGCCATTCTGCATTCTCCATAAGAGAACTTTGTCCAGGGTTGAGAGAGATGAAACCTTTGATGGTAGTGGTGAGACCAACATTTTTGCATCGGTCAATTTCAATACCGTTGAGTTCATAGTGAATTTCATCAAATAGAAAGCAGATGGCATTGCTTACAAGAGTTATAGCAGTAACGGGTGTAGTTCTATCAGACCTTATCAGTCTTCCAAAAACATGTACTGAACTCTTGCTAGGAAGAATACACAAATCCTGCTGCTGAATAGCGATACGAATTTCATCACTGTTTTTGAATGTTGATGAGGCATAAGGCTGATGTGCATGTGTTTCATAGTGCGCAATGGACTCATCAAATTTCACTAGTGTTTGAATCATCAACATTTCTTCCATTTTTGTTGCAACAGAAAAAAATGATAAATATCTTGAATGGTCGCTTCAGTTTTTTCTTCCACGGTGTTTGATCTTGAGACCAAGTTTTTTCAGGAAGAGCACGATCTTTACGATTGTATATAATATCCATTAGGATGATTTGAGGTGTAGGCGTATTGTTATAGTTTCACCACGAAAGTTGACTAATTCTCCGTCTTGATCAACAATGCGAATTTGAATTTAATGTATTGTCTTCACTGCGATTGGGAGGTAAATGACGTGTGAAGGCACTTCAACGATCTTATATCTTGGTGGAACAGTTGGGAAGAACTCGTGAAGTGTGTGCACTTTACGTTCATTGATGTATGCTCCTGTCGTGATATTACACTCAACCTTTAGCACTTAGGTTCTTTTGTATATATTTCTCAATCTCATCTCTACTGATTGGTACTTTTATATCAAAGACGTTTCCGGTTAGAGACATTTGTACATATTGTTCAATGTCTTCAATCTCATAGCTACCAGGAGGTATAGTCACCACATGATCGTCAATATAAAATTTATTATTTCCTTCATCAACATTAGGAATTGAGTGAAATGTGAGCAGTTCAACCAATCCAAGAGAATAATTCTTGTTTGGTGAGAGTTCTATTGGTGGGAAATACTCTGCTTGTAGCAGTGAAGAGTTTCCTGTTACGGTGAGAGTAAATGATTCATCCATGATGATGTTCTCCTTTATACTGACTCATGCCAATTGCTTACACACTCTTATATAAAGAGTACTTATCTTTTATACTGAGCTGTTGACACAGAAATTTTAGACACAAGTGTTCACATTCAACACTGTTATACTCCTGATAACTATCATGATTATACTGTATGAAGCTACCATCACCAAAGTAATCTACAAGATCCGTTGGTGGACGAAGATTACCAAAACCGTCAAAGTAGAGTACATTGTTACCGATTTTTTTATATGTTACCCAGTGAGTACCAGGACCATCACCATCATCAAGATTGACAAAAGCTGACTCTGTGTGCTGTGGACCATTCACTGGTAATTGGTTGCGCATAAAGATGCCGCGAAAATGTGAAATCTTTATAGCTCTAGAGAACTTAAACAGATCGGCATCAGTGAGTGCACAGTGTGGTAGCTTCACTACACGTTTTTTGGAATAGGTCTGAGACGAAGTCCTTGTCCTTTGTGGTAGGGTTTCATATGAAGACCCAGTCCTTTCTTGTACGGTTTCAGGTATAAACCTTTTCCTAGAGCAATAGCCTCCATTGTTTTGTTGTGACGTAGAGCCTCTGAGAGTTCCTGTTTGGCAGCGCTAGCGTCGTTAACAGCCTTTGCTACACCTGCTGCTCCACCGGTAAGAGCTCCAAGTGCACTTAGTCCAGCAAAAATTGGAATTAGTGGTAAAATACCGCCAACTTTAGTTGGTACTGGCAGGATCCGTGGATTTTTTACTAGACTTTTATCATCAACACTTTTAACAGCTCCCTGTGCACCCCTGAGTGCAGACTTGATAGCCAATCTTGCATTACTGCTTCAAATCATTGTTTTCCTAGCTGCATCCACTACCTTTCTGAATGCTAGCGGTTTCTTTTTAGAGGTTATGTTCTTCTTCTTCTTTCGAGAAATTAGTTTTTTCTTTTTCAAACCCATACTGAGTTTTGCTTTTATCTTCATCACGCCAGCTACTGCTAGTGCTGCTGCCTTCTCACCAATACTAGCGTCTTTAGCAGAAACACGTTGCCAAGCTTTAGTGCCTAGAATTTTATCTGTTGCGTTCCTCGCTGCAACGTCTTCACGATTTCGCGAGTATGCAATATCATGCTCCTTGCACGCCGCGTCAAGTGGATTGATACCAGGATCACCTCTGGCAAGTCGTTTGGCTAGTTTGGTGCCTGGGCCACAGTACTGATAGCCAGGCACGTGCAACTCAAACGGTAGACTGTTGATGACTCTGTTGAGCAATCCTTTACCTCGATGACAACGAGGGCGACATGAAACTTTATTTGGTTTACGATGTAGAATCATTCCTTACTGTACGGAGGTTAGTACGTGACTGATCTGGAAGCTATATGCGTTTTATTTATAGCTTTCGTGGTAGTCGAAGTATCAACATGTCCAAGTTTCACAAGGAAAAGGATGTACTCCGTCAAATCACAAAAGCCAGTCAGGCAATTCGACGCAAACATCGAATCCTCAAAATGGATAAAGAAGCTGCTGAAAAAATTATGAGTGTAACGTTTAAACCAATCGTCTTGCCACTTCAGAAACTAGTTGACATTTCACATCAACCATTTAAGAATGAAGTTTCTCAAAATAAGTTTGGAAAGAAGAAGAAGAATGAAGACGATGAAGATGCTTCCTTTATGACCGCTAATGAAGAAAAAGAAGAAGAAGGACAGCAAGATGCAACAATGGTTGAAGAGCATGATGATGGTGTAATGAATGAGCCTGCTGACAGATATGAGTATTTGACAAATAAGTTTCTCGCGTTGCTACATAAAAACAGAAAACAGTACTTGGACATGGTTTATGGAGTACGGAAACTCAAGGACGGTACCCTCATGATTGATGATAAACCCATCAGTTTTGAGGGACAGTACATTCAAGTTGATGATAAACGGTATCTGAAAACTGTTGGTCTACTTGAGCTGTTGTTTAGACAGACTCCTGAAGAGTTTTCAATAAGTACTGATGATTTAAACAGTTACAAAGAGATTTTAATTACCACAAATGCACACAAGAAGCATTACAGTCCAACTGAACCTGTTCGAACAAGCAAAAGTATCAAGTACAAGAACTTTATTGCAAAACTGTTTAATGTAACACGTAGACGCTCCTCAACGAGTGGAGGTTCACTGCCACAGTATATGGTATCAAGAAAAAATGCTAAAACAGATTATGTCTACTGGGATAACCCTAATGAACTTGTTGATCGTCTTCGACTGCTCCTAGCATCCCAGGCAGTAGGTAATCCGAGTCACACTAATGAAATCATTTCCATCATTGAAGAACTGCGTGAAGCTGGAATTATATATTAGGAGTATGTGCATCATGAGAAGCTCAGTATCACGATGAGTATTGACGTGTTTGGACGACCTCTGAATCGAGCTGGAAGAGTAAGCCACGGACCGCCAGGTGTTGGATTCAATATCACATCTGATGGTCACTATGATGTAGATGGCAAGAAACTCTGTAATGTTTCTGAGGCTTCTGAACAATATGATGCAGTGAATTTGGGGCTTGTACAACGTATCGTACAGAGCGAAATACGTACTCTTTATCAGGTTACGACATCTATACGTAAAGAAATTGATAATATAAATATTTCGATACGAAATTTTGAAGAATCAATCAGCGAGAAAATTAAAAATCTTCAAATTGATACTCAACAAGAAGAGTTATCATATCACAACTCAGAGCTTATTGATAACATATGCGCTCGATTGAATGAACTAGAAAATGGAATCAAAGAAAGTAACAGTAGTCACAGAGTTACATAAACCTGCAAGAAAAAATTATCCACGTCGTCGTGCGATAATGCGTGGTATATATGAGACTTGGCAGGCTGACTTGGTTGAAATGTTACCCTATGCTCGAGAGAATAATGGCTACAAATACCTGCTCACAGTTATAGATATTTTCTCCAAGTATGCTTGGGTTGCACCTGTTAAAAGCAAGAGTGGTCTTGATGTTACTGATGCTATGAAATCTATACTTGAGCAAGGTCGTGTACCAAAGAACTTGCACACTGATCAAGGCAAAGAATTTTAAAATTCGCACTTTAAGAATCTCATGGAACAGTATAGTATCAATCTCTACTCAACGTATAGCAATCTAAAGGCTTCAATCTGTGAACGATTCAATCGCACGCTTAAGAACAAGATGTGGCCAGAATTTAGTTTGAGTGGTAACTACAAGTGGATAGATATTTTGCAAGCCCTCGTTTCCAAGTACAACGACAACAAACATCGCACAATAGGTATGAAACCTAAAGACGTCACTACCGAAGATGAGGAGGAGTTGTTGAAAGGCTTCAGAGCACAACGCAAAATTGTTAGGAAGAAGAAGCAAAAGTTTAAAGTTGGTGACAAAGTTCGAGTCAGCAAGTATAAACACGTCTTCGAGAAAGGATACACTCCCAACTGGACAACAGAGATATTTACTGTGGATCGCATTCTACTGACCAACCCAGTCACATACAAGCTCAAGGACTATCAGAACAAACCCATCGCTGGTGGATTCTACGAACACGAACTCCTCAAAGTTAAGCATCCAGACATTTATCTGGTGGAGAAAGTAATCAAGAAACGTGGAAATAAAGTCTTTGTAAAGTGGTTGGACTTTGATATCTCCCACAACAGCTGGATAGACAAATCTAACACTTAGTTAAATCTGTACAATGTTAAATTAACTTTAAACTAATGTTAAGCCAACTCTTTATAATGTTAAAATAACTCTATGAAATATTAAGTCTATAATAATTAGATGTAAGGTTTTAATAAATAAAAAGAGAGAGAGAAATTTACATATATATTCATTTTTTTTATTTTTATTCAAAATCCTTAAACCTACTATGTACATTTATTTATAACTACATATATCTAGAAAATACATAAAACTTAAACCTACTATTTTACAAGTAAATTCAGGTATTATTTTTAAGAATATTAAGTAATTCATCACCGCTTTCGAAGACGTTGTTGTTATCATCATTTTCTATTAATCTGATCCTGTAGTGGCCCCACGCACGAGTATCTGTTTGATCCCTCAGTAAGTATCTCTTGACATCATGAGAGCTAAGTGCTATTTTGTGCTGTTTAATGGTTTCCAGATTGTGAAATCTCGATCGAATTACGTACTGTGTTCTAGATTGAATAATAAAATTTTAAAGACATTCCACATAATCATCGAAACAGATACTCTTTTTCACAACACTTGCTTTGATGCCTTTAGCGTTCTTTATAAAATCCTCACCATTGACGTGTACACTATACATTTTACTCCGCAAGCCCACAAATTCAGTAATAATTTCGCCAGCACATTCATCTTTCATAAGTCCGAGAACTTTCTTGTTGACTTGCAGCATTCCGAAAACATTGTCTCCAGGGTAGTCTGATGTGTCGAATTTTTGTATGTCAGTCTTCATGTCTGCGTAAATGTCATCACACTTTATTTCATAGATCAGACTGTCTGTGTCGGTGTAAAGTAGTTTGCAGTCGTTCTTGTATTTTTTGCGCATATAGTCATAGTGGAAGTCATAAATCAGGATTTTGGACACGTCCAGCACTGTAAGCCCTACATAGATGGGTTTGTTAAATAGGACTTCTACTTTTCTCAACTCTATTGCCACAAGGTTTTCACTGAAAATTGCACGACTATGGAAATTTGGTTTGGCTATGAGGTTTTCTGCTCCATACCTACCCTCCCGATTTGTCACAAGCTTAACGTTAACGTGTTTTCGTACTTTCTCCATTGTTTTATCGTAAACTGCGTTGTTCATTAATTTGAGTAGGTTTTTCTCAAAATCATTTTTAGCATTTGTTCTCAGACTTGTGTTCAAATTAATGTAACTTTCTAGCCAGGTTCCTTGATCAAATTTGAGCACTCTGTGAATTTTTAAAAGTATCAATCCATATGCTAAAGCAAGCTTGAGAGCCCGGTAATGCAGAACGTACTTTTGTTTCAGTTGGAGAGTAGTTAGAAGCATCTCCTGGCTTGATTCTGGTGGTTTCGAGTGTTCTGGACAGAACGACATATCATTGTGCTCATCATGGAGTTTGAATGAATAGTATAAATCTACTTCTAGTATATAACCAAACGGTGAATCATCGGGAATATTGAAGTCGAAATTTTGAAGATCAGTTACCCACTCGAAACCATCATAAGGGAGAGGTTCTCCCATTGCCCAACCATATAAATTATTGGCATCAAAGTACATGATGTACTTTGCCTCCTCACTTTCATTGAATGCTGTCATGTATTTATTGTTGGCAGTAGCGTATCGGTTGGAGCATTGGCTCACTCCACCCCTTTTGCCTTGCTCAATCATTAACAGCATGTCAACGTCAGTGAGGAGTTCTAGTCTCACATTTATATGCTTGAGCATGGCATCCCATGTCAAGCCAGGAGTGGTGTAGTAGTGTGCTGGATCGAGTCCATAAGCCTAGAGACATTGTTCTCTGAAATTTTCGAAGATATCGGCTAACAGCAACACATCCGTCTTCATGTACTCGCTAAGGGTGGAGAGATTGAATTCTAACCATACCTGTTGTGCGTGCTCATAGTCTTTATCCGAAATTGATGAATCATTCAATGTACTGTAAAATTTTGCTTTTTCTGGTAATTGAATTTCCTGAAGCTTCTCCCACGAGTCCAAGTACTCATAGGGAAGAATACCTTTCCTCGTGAGGAGTTGAACTTTTTCAGGTTCAGTACCAGAAAACATTGAATTAATAATTTTATACTCAGTGAGATACGATGCTAACTTTTCCAGTGATGATGCCATGAATCTAAATGAGTCTATGAATCTGAATTTTATCTTTGTATCCTCAACATATTTGGTGAATGAGATGTACTTTTCTTTGTTCAATGCTAAAACTTTAACTTTTCCGTCAAATTGCGTTGCTATATTTCGAATGATAAAGTGAGCATCATACCCACTCAAGTTGTGAAAAACAACAGGTATGGTCCTTGCATCCTGGTAAGCAAGGTTGCAGTCTTGATGCGCGGGGCCACGATACTCGACAGTTAGGTGACAGTGGTGTCTAACTTTTTTCATTAGTGGATGTAGTGGTTTCTTACATATATGACACACAGTGGCTTCCAGAAAGTCTTTTTTCTGCTGTGCTGTCAGCGGTTTCATGGGAACCGGCGTGGTAAGTACATTTTCGCAATTGCGAGCAATCTCCAACAATTCGAATGCAAACCACTTCGCCGGTTTCACATTCTCCGGACAGTCCTTGTAAAAAGACAATGCATCGTTATAACTGCATTTGAAATAAAAACCAATGTCACAACATTCATGTTTCTGGAAGACCTGTGTGTTCGTTTGTGGAATATGAGGGTCCTCGTCCGGTTTAAGAAGAAGGGAGTCGCAGTCAGCCTAAATGATGAATGGAACTCTCTCCTTATGTTTAAAGTTTTTGAATTCAATGATGTTCTTTCCGGGTATTGGTAGCACTACTTTGCAGTCATTAATCTTCTTGCAGTCTTCAGTATGGTAAACGAGC
Source organism: Synergus umbraculus (assembly GCA_900474325.1). Taxonomy (NCBI): domain Eukaryota; kingdom Metazoa; phylum Arthropoda; class Insecta; order Hymenoptera; family Cynipidae; genus Synergus; species Synergus umbraculus. The sequence continues at coordinate 10,055 of UCOK01019801.1, forward strand.
TTTTCCATACTCCCAAAGTAGTGTAAGCAGCGATCACAGATGTATTTTCTTTTTTCATTTTTTGACAGCTGGCTGCTTACTAAACGCGAAAGATCTTTGATCCAAACATAGTGGAAGTTGAAAGATGGTGGTCTGGAGTTCTGGATATTGACGGTTTCTTCATCGCTGCTGTCTTCATTGATGTAGTTATCCTCTTTTTCAACTCGGAGAAGGTTTACGTGTTGATCTTTCTTGTATGCAGTCAGGTGTAGAGGAACGAGTGAGAATCTTTGCTTCTTCTTGAACAGACCATATACAATCACGGAAACGTCATTCTGCTTTTCGAATTTGGAGACATCTTTCAGTGTAATGGGAAACGTTATGCTGAAAAAATTTAGTTCTTCTCTGTACTGTTGGTAGCTGGATACTCGCGTAGAATTATACTGACGATTATCGACTGGATGAATCGCTGACAATATGGCCCACATGAAGAAATTATCATATTCATTTTGCACGTTGACACATGCTTTTCTTGCTTCAATTGCCTTTGGTAGTTTAATATATGAACTACCCTTCATAGGGTTCAATTTGTTAAGGTTAACTTCAAGTTTTATAACTGAGACTAAGGTCCATCCAGAATCTTTCTCCTCAAAGTCCTCTACTTCAATCAAAATCGGGTGTATGACATAATTGGTGAACCATGACTTCAAGTCGGTATTGACATAAACTTCCTCGTTTTTGGACTTAAAATTCTTCTCTTCTGGTTCATTTTCTCCAATTTTGATGTAATATGCGATGAGCTGGGTATTAATTTTGAAAGCTTTGTGCTCGCGCAAAGCCTTACCGACCTCTGATACAAATAAATTTGCAGCGTCGTTGAGGAAAGGAAGAATGTCTTTGTGAACAAAGTTTGCTACAACACAAGTCTTGATTCGACTGTTAAATGCTCTCTCGACGACAATCCACTTGACTCTCTCATTTATGTCACTAACCTTACGTTTCTTTCTGGATGTACCACTTCCTTGTTTGGCAAGTAAATCAAAACGTGCTTTGAAGACCTCCAAATGTTCGATGATGTTTAGGCATTTTCGTTTTTGATTTACTTGCCATGTTGATATTGGTTCCAATTCTCTCCTGACTGTTCTCAAACACTTTACACAATGTTCTCTCCATCGGTTGATTTCATTCAGTGTTGTAGATGAGTTGATGATGTTCAATACGTTTCGGAAAATTGACATATATTTCAAACACTCGTCAAGAGACATATTACGTCCGATAAAAGTCACTGGTATATCTTATTCACTTTACTTTTCACTATTCAATATTCACTATAACTTTTTCCGATGCTCATCACTCGATGATTGAAAACTGAATGACTGCACTTTACTCTAGTCCGTCTTTTATAGTTGACATCATTACTTTAGTGGAAGTTCCTGGCAGGCTTGTTGACTCAAGTCTCGAAAATTTTTTTTAAAAATTATCGAAACTACAGAAACTGACAACTCAATACTTAAGGAGTTATATAAGTGTGAATTTTTGTTTTAATTATAATTAAATAATTAAGTTAAGTATTAAAATTAAGAATATGATATCAATGTTACATGAATGAAATAACGTATGCGTAGAGGTCTTTGCGCAAACTTAAAATTGTATTAGGGTTAGTGTAGCTTAAGTGGGGATAGCGGTCTATAAAAGCAATATTAGTTTGCGCTGATTTCATTCAACTATTCAGTGAAGTGCAATAAAGTTATATAAACGTCTTGTGAAAAGTGAAATAAGCTCCCATCAGAAAAGATGGATCTTAAACAGATTAACGCAATTGGCCAAATGGATGGAGTCTTACCGACAAAAAAACTATCGGAACTTACTTTGAAGAAGAAGTTCGCAGTGTCGAAGATTCGCAAAGTCCGAACAAAGTATGGCAATAGGATTGTCGTTGAATTGGGCAATCAGATTTCTGTATTCTTGCCTGGTAGAATCATGAAAGTCTTCGAGGAAGTACCAGATAATACACTAGAGGAGGATAAATTCCAAAAGATGGAGGAAACAGTTAAGGAAAAAAAACTTTAATTTTGCTACCTTGGAGGACCTTACAATCATTTTGAATTTAAATATGGACATTAAAATATCTTCTTGAAAAAAAATGTATCTGTAACAATGTCAGCTTTTATACATAAAGATTTTATTGAAAATCTCTCTATTACATGCGTATTAGTAATGAATAGAATAAGGGTAATATATAAAAGAAAGAGATGGAGGGCAGAACAGACATTTGAGAAACAAATTGTGAAGAGGATGCATCTACAAGAGAATAGAGTACGATCAATAATTTATTTGCGAGAACTTACTGAAGAAAGAATGTATGCCGTATCCCAGATTCAAAAAGTTCGTAAAAGATTTGGTTCAAGAATTGTGGTTGAATTGGATAATCAATTTACAGTTTTTATACCTGAAAGTATTGAGCATGTTTTGAAAAATATATACAATATAAATACATTTGAAGAATTGGAAGAAGCAGCTAGGATAAAAGAACTATACTTGAACTACTTTGGAGGATTTCTTTCACGTTATAAATTTGAATACATACAATCGGATGATACTATCGTCGAACGTTAATAAAGAGAATTTTCTGTTTTCATTAAATACGTTTTTTATATTTAAAAATGAATGGACATTTTTTTATTATTAAACTCATACATATATATATATTTAAATTATGAAATATTACATGTATGCAATTTTTAAAAATTATTAATTTTTTTTAACATTCCATGGTGTAACTTTGTGATGTATGATGATGATGAGGCAACTTCTTTTGTTATTTTCAATTTTCTTATGTATTATCCATTGGTGGTATATCATTAAATTTTCTTTTAAATTCCTCCCTGGTTTTCAAACTTCATATTTTTCAAGAAATTGACGTTCTAGGTGAGAATTGGAATGAGGATAGTGATTTTTGTTGAAACGTTGAAGCAGATGATAATGTTGGTAGCACAGGTACAGGTGGGGGTGATGATGGTAGCAAGAACAATTTTAATAAAGATGGATCCATAGAATGTGATGAATCTAAAGGATCATTAGTCCATTCCAAATAACCAGGACGCCAAGGATCGTAAGCGGCATCTGTTGGCATCTGTATAATTAAAAAAGATAAAAAGTATATACTATATACTTATATATATTACAGACTATTACCTGTAAAATTTCTTCTATTTCTTGTCCTTTAGTCTTGAATCGAAGTAAAGGAAGATCTATTGTTTTCAATTGGAAACGAGGATCATTCTGATGATAAATTTTACAGCAGCACTGAGGTAAAACATCTTGCCTCTTTACAAACAATGTATCTGGAAATGGTTTTCATAGTAATGATGCAGTTGAATCATAAAAATTTTGAAATGAATTCTCATTAACTAATTTGTAATCTGAAATTGTAAAATGGATCTTAATTGTTATTAAAATATTTTCATGATTCTCTTTTGTAAAAACATTTTTATTACCATCTTCAATAAATCGCCTAAACATATGCAACTCAACTTAACCTTACACTTATAGGTGTGGTAAAAAAATAATTATTCTTTCAGTTATCATGCTTCGTTGGTATAATCAGTATCATAGTCATTCATCGTTTCTTATGAGTTGGTACGGTCGAGTGTGACTATCGATAAAAAAGCTTGATACTCATCAAGCTAAATTGCAACAAGAAATTCAAATTCTGTTTTATAATCAAACTTTATTTTTTTTCTTTAAGCTATCATTCAAAATACTATAAAAAGATATATATATTAAAAGTTTTATTTTAAGTACATTCATTTTATGAACGATTCAGCAATTAAGATCCATTACAGATATAGATATATATTTTATATATTTTATATCAATATACCATATATACTCTTTATCATTTAAAGAGAATATTTATTTATTATATTTATTTGACGCACCTTCAGGTTTACGTCCGCTTATTACAACAGGGTGAGTTTTTTTGCGATGAGTAGGATCCATGATATGTGGCTCGATTATTTCAATGTTGCGTTTCTTATTTACAATTTTTTTTTTAGGAAATGATAAAAATTTTTCAATATTTTCTACGTCGTCGCTGCTGACATCTGATAAACGCAAATCAGTGTGTAGAGTATTCGCGTGCGTTGATGATATTGAAGGATGTGGAGAGGCAGGATGTTTACTTGATTTCGGATTACCTGAATCTTGCAGCGATTGTTGCAAGAACGACGCACTGTTTTCATATTGACATATAGGAGGATTTATTGGTGTTTGGAGTTTTAATAAAGTTGCGGAAGTCGATTGCATTAGTGTCGAGAAGGATGATAATTCTTTTCATTGTGTTTGTGGTAGTGATAATGATGGTGGTGGTGGTGGTAGCGGTGGTAGCGGTGATGGTGAATGTGCTTTATATGCCGATGATGACGATGACGATGATGAGGTCGAGGAAGCTTGCCGTCGCGTCTTTTTTTCACGTTTTCTTTTATATGACAGTGGTGGTGATCTATCATAATGCACAACTACTGATACCTATTAAAAAGAAATATGCAATATTCTTTTAGAGAATGATTTCAAGGCAAATTTAAATTTAAAAAATGGTTTTAGATTTTTACCTCTAGTGGCTTTTGATTTATATCAAAATTTGAAGGCAATGGTATGTCCACATGAATTTGATGAGTTGAGGGTTCGTTTTGAATTTTGTCAGTCTCTCTTGGAGGCTCTTCTAACTTCTTTAAAGCCTAAAACACACACACACACACACATATATTAAAATTAAATTAAGAGCACAAAACAATATGAAGAACACTTTTCACTGCACGAATCACAACTTACTTTTTTCGTTGCACCATTCTTCTTCTCAGCCATAACTTTTTAGGCACTTTCTTCTTCTTCTTTTCACTTCTCACTTTTCACTTCTAACTTTTCACTGATCCACAAATGCACATTGAAATGCGCGCCTCTGAATATTGCACGCATTTTAAAGGCAAGTCCCCACTATGCCCCAGCAAGATAGGGAGCGCGGGGAAACCCACGACTACTGACTGAGGTGCAGCAGAACCGGTCTTGCTATCCTGGTCGGTAAAACAGTGACCATACATATCAATCGAGTAACGATTGGATGTCAGTGCTCTGCCGCATTGACTGGTGGTAAAACAGTGAACTGTAAATTACCGACAGTGGCTAAAAGGAGTCGATAATTTACTATGGCGACAGTGGCGCCATCTAGCGGCGGTACCTGGAAGCTTCTGGTGGTGTAACAGAACCGGCTTAAGTATACTACTCAGATTTATACCTGTATAACAGAAATTCCATTAAAATATTTTTTACCCCCCCCTAATTGACTTTGAATTTTCAAAAAATCGAAAAAACTCGACTTTTGCGCTATTTTCGTTGATTTGCGGTAAGTTTTAGGACTATTTGACCACATTATATGTGATATATGTTAGTGCGAATGTGTTGGAAAGATAGTACAACCATAATATATAAAGAATTTTGCCATTAAAATAATTTTTATTGACTTTGAATGATATATTTTAAAAAATACATTCTTCTTAACATATATCAAACATTTCATGGTCAAATATTCGAAAAAATTGTAGTAACTCTAAGAAAATAGCGAAAAAGCCGACACTTTTCAAGGACACTAAGGTAGGGTAAAAAATTTTTGAATCATTTTTTACTATGCAAGTACAAATTCACTTGCTTCGAACTATTTTTTTTTAAATTTAGATACCGAAAACTAATTTTCTTTCCAAATAGAGAGAAATATATCACTTTTAAATATTTTCATGTCATTCAAAGTCAATAAAAATTATTTTAATGGCAAAATTCTTTATATATTATGGTTGTACTATCTTTCTAACACATTCGCACTAACATATATCACATATAATGTGGTCAAATAGTCCTAAAACTTACCGCGAATCAACGAAAATAGCGCAAAAGTCGAATTTTTTCGATTTTTTGAAAATTCAAAGTCAATTAGGGGGGGTAAAAGATATTTTAATGGAATTTCTGTTATACAGGTATAAAGCTGCATGGTTTAAACTATTTTTTTTTGATAATTGAAATCTTCACAAAAAATTTTTTGCTCTTCCAATTAAAAAAAGTGTTTCGTTTTTTTTTATTTTTAGCGATATCTGCGTTGCGGAGACAGAAGGAATTTTTTTTTTTATGAAACTTTAGGGGAGTGTTTTTGACTCCCCAAAGAAGGATTTCATTGCTATTAGAACTTTGCGCAAACAACTTTTTTTTTCGATACGCCCTAATGCACGTCAAATCATTCCCGTCAAAACTATCGCTGGGTGAGGTCAGCATTGTATCAATTCGCAGCTGTCTAGCTATTAAGGGTGTAGTCTAGTCAACCACTTTCAAAAAATCGATTTTTTTTTCTTTCATTTTTCGAATGTGTATGTATCTAAGAATGTTGTATTAAGGGGTTATATACACTAATTATTGGAAAAAAAGGGTTTTTTCACGAATTTTTTTGGGAAAGACGGTAAATTTTTTTAAGAACAAACCACTACGTATCCATTTGTACATGTTTCAAGATATTTTATCCCAAATTGGACCGAAAAATATTGATATTTGTTGAGCCAAAACACCTTTTTTCAAACACTATTCGCGGTGTCCATGATAAGTCGAAAATGGATCAACTGCAATCAATCTAACCAAGAGCTTTCTTTAGTTTATATAATTTTACTCTACTTGGACGAAGGATTTGTCAAAATAAGTAGTTTCGCAAAAATGGTGAAGAATTTTCTAAAAAACAAAACAATTTTTAGGGGTCTGAAAATTCAGTTTTTTCAGTCCCAAAAAAAAAGTTTTCTTTCAAATGGGAATTCCTTCGTCCAAGTATGAGATAATATTGTTATAAAGTAGCCTCACAAAAATTAGATTGATAGGTGACATGGTTTTTGAGAAATCGTGGACACCGCAACGGCCCTTTTTTAAAAATCACATTCCGAGATAATCGCGTTTAAAATTTCGAATACTTGTAGGTACCCGTGCAGAAATTTATACATGGCCCTGACAAGGGTCTGGCCAGTTTTGATGTGGCCCTAAACGGGTAAACTGGCAAGGCCTCGTAAGTTTACCCAAGCAATGCCCTAGTTAAACAAAAATTATTTTTATATTTTAATTAAATCTTTATTAATAGTAGGTAATAATAATAATAATAATAATAATAATAATAATAATAGTATAATAATATAATATAATCGTTTTTTATTTGCACGTTCTTGTACATATTGTACATATATACATACATTAAGGGAATATTTTGCAAAAAGGAAACAAAAATTAAATCAATGCATACTATACTTCCATGAAATTAAGACAATTAATACAACGAATGAAAACTTAATTTTTTTACATTGTGGAACTTGCGAAACCATCAGGACTCGAATGCAAGACGCGCGAGAAGAGCGGAATTAAAACTCGACGCTCTACCGACTGCGCCACGGAGGCTGATGAATTGTTGTTACAAACTGGGCGTATTTAAATGCAAACCGGTCCTTGGCACTTTGTCACTTTTTAAATTGTCTATAAGTTTATTCATTTCTTATAGAACATTTTATTTATTTATCAGCATTTTTATAGAAGTTAGTAATTTTCTGAAAACGAAAATTATTAAAATTGATTTTTTTTAATGTAATCAGAAAATGTAGTTTAATATTAATTTTCGTAAAAAACTGTTTAAAGTTCAAAGAAATATATTCGTGAATGTCAAAAATATATTAGTTAACTTTCTAATGTATAAATATAGACTTCTTTTAAATTATAAAAAATTAAGTGTGGAAAACTTGGGAAATTCCTTATCTTTACCCGATGTATGCTTTTGACAAGGAAAACTCTTCAATACCTCATTTAATTAACATCTGTAAGTTGGTTTTATTTCACTCTTTTAAGGTCGGAATACCGATGTAAGATTGTTATTATTGACGTATTACTACTATATCGTTGCCCCATTAATGTCTAATTATATTAAACTATTTTCTCTTAAAATGGAAATCCCGACCAGGGCCTCGTCAACACCCTATTTTAAATAGGGCTAAATGGGGCAATTTCTGCACGGGTAGTGCACTTGGAGGTAGTGCGCTGTTGATAGCTGTAACTTAGGTTATAATGCTCAGATCTCTACGAAATTTGGAGAAAATAATCTTAAAAGAATGTACTTTAAGAAAATGCAATAAAAAATTTTTCGATTTTTTCGACCAACACAAGTGTATATAACCTCTTAAATTTTTTATGAAAATCCGAGTAGTATAAGTGTATTTTTTTTCAACCCAAAATTTACTATCTGATCGCGCGAACATGTTAAAGAAAAACTTTAAACGCGTTTTTCTCAAAACAACGTTTTTTCGGACGCTCCACACGATTCCTCTGGAACCAGAGGGTCGATGATCCTTTTGAAATTTTTACCACATATTCTACACAGAAGTACTTACAAAATGACCTATTATTGTGTTAAAATTTTGATTTTTAATATATTTTTTTCACAAAAAACAGCGAAAAAAAAACACTTTTTTGAATTTTTTTGACTTTTGTTAAATAAAGCCACTGTCATACTAAAACTAAAAAACTTTGGATTTTTTTTCCGACAAGCCGTTGTCGAGATATCGTGTGGAAGCCGACCTGCCTCTCTAAATTATGGCGTTACGTTCAACGGCGGATTTCGAAAAAAAAAATTCAAAAAAATAAAAAAAAAAATTTGTTTGTGTGTTTTAAGACTTTATTTATCATACCTAACAATTTTTATGTGCATATTTTCTATAGCTTGCTCACAAAAAATTCCCGAAAAAAGCCTATTTTTTTAGCCTCTAAACTAGACTACACCCTTAATCTATTATTTTCTTGTCGTGCTATCAAAATATCCGCCATTATTGGCGTGTATTTATTCACCTCCATCGCTTCATATAATCGTTTTATCGAAAAACTGGTGAGTCTTGACCTGTTCTACACCTTTTTTTTCCAAAGTGTGCTACCAAAAATCGATCAACGTGCCCTTCTCTCCCTTTAAAACCCCAATACCAAATCCTAGTGATAATATTAATGTCTTTCCACAAATTCTGACAGTTTGTTGTCAATTTTTTCTTTTTAAATAGTCGAACAATTTAACGTTAGGAATTTTTTCGATAAAAAATGTTCCTTTTTGAACGCCTTATTACAAGTATGAAAAATATATTTTTTTTAATACCTTAAATGGTTGAAATAACTATTTTTTTTAATTTCTTGAAATATCAAAAATTAAAATTCCTAGTTAAATAACGCAACAAAGAACATTATCATAACATAAGTATTGATTTTAAAATGATCTACACATTCTCAATTAATCATTTTTTAATAGGATGAGTAGTTTTCTTTTTAATCTTAAAAAATATTCTTTAAAATAACCGAGTTTGAAGCGCGCAATAATCATCTATATGGTTTTAATATTATCATCAGAGAAAATATTAGGTTTGTATAAAATTCTACTACAAAAAGAAATTGTTCTTAAAAATTTAAGTTTTGTGATCCATTGAACATGCAAAACATGTTTTTACCAATGTATCTGTCTGCGTGTCTGTTTGTTAGTCTGTAGATTTTTTTAAGATTAAAAAGAAAAATGCTCATTTTATATTAAAAAATGGTTATAAGGGCATGTGATACTTTATCATAAGAGCAAACTAGTTATATCAATTATACGTTCATAATAATAAACATTTTTAGTTAAGGCTGTTGCAGCATTTCACGAAAACATGTAAACAAACACAGAAAAATAGCAAAATCTGTGGAATGCCTTAAAATCCGCCATTGTGTCCACATCTTACCAATACGCGGTGTTTGAGGTCGCAAAAATGATGTGTTTGAAGTGTCGTTTTTTTTATCGACAATATTTTGGTTGTACGACAGGGGCTATCTGCTTATTTTCTGCAAAAAGAAATTTGTTTGGCTAAAAAGTGAATTTTTACAAGTGAGGAGACGCGGGTTGAGGGGTGCGGGTAAACAGTACTTACATTTTGCCAAGTCCCTGTCCGAGCAAAAAAGGCACAAAACTTTACTCCAAGGGTGCGTCACTCACTCAGAAAATTTTTCCGAATCTCGCTATGCACTTCAAAGCCCGAGCACTTACGAAAATCGTGTAAAAAAAGAAGTTTTATAAATCGCGTACTACACATGTGCTAGTTACTTGAATAGTTACTGGACCTGTCAGCTGTTTCGCAGCCCTGGCGGAAGGTTCGGATTGAAATTCATTCCGAACCAAACCGAAAGTTTCCGAACCATTCCGGAATTTGTATCCGAACCAAACAGTTTCATTCCGATCTAATCCTTCGGAAGTTTTCAATCCGAATTAATCCGAAGCCCATTCAAAATCTATCCGAACATTTTTTCCGATTGAATCCGAATCAATCCGAATGAATCCGAATCTTAATTAATTTTTTGGATACATTCGGATTGGTTCGGATAGACCGGATTAAATCGGATTGAAAATTCGGATTTGTTCGGATTGACCGGATTCATTCGGATTGAAAGTTCGGATTAATTCTGACTCATTCGGATTGACGGATTGATTCGGATTCAGTCGGATTAAATGTTCGGATAGATTTTGAATGGGTTTCGGATTAATTCGGATTGAAAACTTCCATCGGATTAGATTGGAGTGAAACTGGTTGGTTCGGATACAAATTCCGGAATGAATCGGATTGATTCGAAATGAATTTCTATCCGAAGATTTCGCTAGGGAGGGTCGCCAATTTACCATTGTATATACCATTAGACTAATGGTAAATTGGCGACCCTGCTAAACAGCTGACAGGTCCAGTAACTATTCAAGTAACTAGCACATGTGTAGTACGCGATTTATAAAACTTCTTTTTTTACACGATTTTCGTAAGTGCTCGGGCTTTGAAGTGCATAGCGAAATAGGTTTGTAGTGGTGACAAAATCCAGTTTCCTAAAAAAGGTTTTTCTGAACATATTTCAAGGGCAATATATCTAATATGATGATCTGAAAAATTGTCCGGATGTATATATTTGTGTGTGTATGTGTGTATGTGTGTCACGATCCAGCATTTTCTTGAAAACACGTAGAGATAAATCGATGAAATTTTGCATAGTTATTCCACTATATACCTAATTGAATTTCTTATAAGGGTTTCACAAAGTATTTAATTTTTAAAGTTTTATGTACTTTTATAATTTTCGTAAAATTCATTTTTCCATTATAACTTCTGAAATATTGAAAATTTAAAGCTGATGTAAGAAAAATGAAGATTCTTTTCATCGAGACGAATCGATTGATCTATACGATTAATGCATTTCATTAAAAAATAAGGGTGTTATAGTTAATTGTATTTTTTTAAATTAATTTTTCGAATATAACTTCTCAAATAATCATAATTTAAAGCTGGTGTAAGGGAAACGAAGATTCCTTATGTCCAGACGAATCGATTGACCTGTAAGATTAATTCATTTGATTGAAAAATAAGAAAGTTATGATTTATTGGAATTTTCGAAAATTAATGTTTTGAATATAACTTCTGAAAAAATGAAAATTTAATGCTGATGTAAAGAATACTTAATGCTTCCTCAGCTATGAGGAAGCAAATCATATTTGCTTACAGGAAGCAATGTGCTCATTGAATGAGTACAGAAGTTGATCGCGTTATTTGGCTAAAAATTTGAATTTTATATTTTTAAAGAAGGTTTAAATATCGAGCGCGTAACTCATGTGTACTGATGAGAATGTGTTCCTTAAGGTCGATAGAACTTTAAGTAAATTACTTTTCCTCTTCATTTGAAAATAATTTAATTTAAATAGACGTATATAGCAGCGATTTTTATGGTGAAACACGTAAACATCAATTTTGTCTCAAGTATAAAATATATTTTTTTCAAATGTTTTCCCGTGAATTAAAAAATTTTTAGCACAACTTTAAAAGTATGTAGGGGTGGTTTACCCCCTTATGATTTTTTTTTTTTTTGAAAATTATGTTATTCATCTTTTATGACGAGGCAACTTTTCCAGTAGGTTTGATCGAAATCAATTTGGTTTTTATGTACATTATACAAAACTATGCAATCGACACTTGGAACTCCTATTTTTGAGGAGCTGTTTCACCCCCTTAAAGTGTTTTTTCGCAGATAAAAAAAATAGGTGTCGCTTAGTTTTTCGAGTACTACAACATATATCAGAGAGAATTCAATCGGCGGGGGACACCTGTTGCACCTTCCTTGTAAGCGTTGGACAGTAAATTCAATGCGCGCGGGTTCGCGTCCCTATAAATACGGATTTTTCAGCGATATACATATACGTTAGAGTTAGAGGTATGATTAGAATAATAGGTATGTATAAAATATTGTAGTTATAAAATTATTATATTTACGATATGAAGATTAATAAGTTAATAAAGGAGAGATAGCCTTGTAGATAGATACAAATTTCTAAATAATAACTTGCTCGTACATCACAGGGACGCAATTTTTTTCCCAAAAAATGCTTAAGCTGATGAAAATTTATTTATATAATATTGTTGTTAACAATTAAAATTGCATGTTTATTGTTCTGTAAAATCCATAAAGGTTTAAAAATGAGTCATTTACACTTGTTTATGTCGAAAAAACCAAGTTTCTACCTTTAAAAATAGCCAAACTGTGCAATTTGTTAATTAAACTTGTTTATTACAAAATTATCAATTGTTATTGAATGACGAAATTCGGTAAGTAAGTGACATTTGTCTACAATTTTTTGCCGATTCAGTAGAGAAACTTTATTTATGTCATCATATAAATACCTGATATGGCCAAATGTATATAAAATTTGTTTATAAAACAAGAAATTATTTATTGTCTTTCATGAATTTAGTTAAAAATCGGTTTCTGTCTATAAATGATTCATATTTAGTGCGAATCAATTGACGAATCACTGTCAATTCCCATGAATCCAGTTTCACTCGCTGATTTGTTTATAACAGGTTTAATAAATTTTTAAACAATTGCTAAGCTATTCAAAAACATTCCTGGATAGTTGCTTCATTGATTATAGGTATTTGGGATTGAATCTAAGTATTTCTCGAAACCCGGTGTTAAAAAAAAAATTTTTTTTTCAAAACATAGATCGACAAATTTTTGCGGAATTTTATAAGCTTTAATCCTTTAATTTAAAAAAAGGGGGTTCAAATCGGTTTAGAAATAGCTTCTGAATATCAATTTGTCCGAGAAATTTTTTTTTGACCCACTTTGGGACGGCAAAATATAGTTCTAGTGAATTCATAATTTTTCGCATAGTGTTAAAAATTATACTTCTAATTTTACAATTTTTTCAATTATTTTTAAATGCAGTTTTAATTAATTTTCTAAGTAATACTTCTATTTATTAAATTTAGGATTTCAAAAATTCCCGCGAGATACGACCAATAACGTGAATTCTACGTTGGTACATACAACAACGCACACGCATTAAAAAGGAAATATATATGTATCTGTGGAAAGTGAGATTGTGTGATGATTCAGACATTTAGACATTTAGTTCAGATCAGATGTCAGTACTGTTCTACTGTTGTCAGTATTCTGGTCTGGCTCACTGACTGTGGCTGTCTGGTCAGTCAGTGATCAGTCTCGTGCTTGCTCGTGTATTATTACAAGCTGGAGCTCTGGTTTAGTTCTGTTGTACTTTTTTTTGATAATATAGGAAAGCATCCAGTGGACATTTGATTCTTCAATCCATCCAAGTAATAAAGAAATTAGAATAAAATGGCTTTAGAAGATTATAAAGAGATTATTGCGTCGAGTGCTGCAATTTCAACAGTAGGACAAATGTTAGCCGGACTGTGAGTTTTATCATTTATATCTTAATTATTACTTATATATTATCTACCTACTAAAAAGCAAACGTCACGATAGTTTTCAATATGTTATAGACTTTGAGATAAAAAAATATACAGGAGTGATATTCTCCTTTTCATTCAAGAATTTCAGGTTTGCAAACTTTAAGATTAAGATTTTAGAAATTTTATAAATTGTATAACTATATATATAAGTAACTTTACAAAAACGTGAATAAAAATTTTGAATAAAAGTTTTGAAAACAAATGTGGCTTATCCAGTGGGGGATGTTCGACCCCCCCCCCAACTCCGAAATATCTGACTTCGTAAAAAGTTGGAACGTGTTTCAAGAATTGTGAAAGGTTTATATCTTGACATTGAAATTCGAAACCCCCCCAAAAAATATTTTCTAGATTCGTCCCTGGTTGACCTTGTAAAATATGTGAAAATTTTGGGTTGTCTTTTGTAAGATTTAGTGGGACAACATCTTTTTGCCGAAAAACGAAAATCCCCAAATGTGAATAAATACACTGAAAGAATAATTCCGGAAAATTCAAATTCTCGAGAAAATACATTTTTCTAAATTTTTGTTTTTAAGTTTCTCCAATTTACATTTCAAAATTTGTAGCAATATTAAACAATTTTCCTTCCTCATAGGGGAAGCTTTGTTTTCGATACATTTTCTAATATTTTTAAAATCGTTTAATTAAACTTTCCTCACGTGTTAAATGTCTAATACAACATTCTAATCAAATGTCCGGATGTATGTATATATGTATTAATGTGTGGATGTGTGTGTGTGTATGGATGTCTCCATTTTTTGTCGCCCTATTAACTTAAAGACAGTTGTAGATAAATTGATGAAATTTTTAGGGTATATTGGAACCACTAATATCTCAAAACGTGCCAAAGGATTTTTCAAAATATTGAATTTTAAAATTTTTATGTAGATTTTGAATTTTTGTAAAATTGATTTTTCGACTATAACTTCTCAAATAATGAAAATTCAAAGCTTATGTAACGGAAAGAAAGATTCCTTACGTCGAAACGAATCGATTGACCTGTATAATTAATGAACTTTATAGAATTTTAAGAAAATTTTGATTATTTTTATTGCTTCCTCTATGAGGAAGCAAATTTATTTACAACATTATCATAATGAGGAAGCAAAGTGCTCAAAAATGAGCACAAAAAAATATAAGTATAGTTAAATGGAACACCCGAGATCGAATTCACAGCTAGTTTTACGAAAATTTGAATAAAAATTTTTAAAATAAAATTTTGGAGAACTTTGTAAAAAATGAGAAAATTATGGGATTTCTTGTAAGATCCGGGTATTTTGTTACCGTAAATTCGTAATTTTAATTTTCTTCGTAACATTATTCTGATATTCTTATATATTGACAGCTATTTTAAATTGTAGTTTGACAGTCGTAATAAATAAATATCTCATTTTGCTTCCTCATAGAGGAAGCTTTGTAGTGGTGACAAAATCCAGTTTCCTAAAAAAGGTTTTTTTGAACATATTTCAAGGGCAATATATCTAGTATGATGTCCTGAAAAATTGTCCGGATGTATGAGTGTGTGTATGTATGTATGTATGTATGTATGTATGTATGTGTCACGATCCTGCAATATCTTGAAAACGCGTAGAGATAAATTGATGAAATTTTGCATAGTTATTCAACTATAAACCTAGTTGAATTTCTTTTAAGGGTTTCACAAAATATTTAATTTTAAAAGTTTTATGTACTTTTATAATTTCCGTAAAATTCATTTCTCCACTATAACTTCTCAAATAATGAAAATTCAAAGCTTATGTAACGGAAAGAAAGATTCCTTACGTCGAAACGAATCGATTGACCTATATGATTAATGCATTTCATTAAAAAATAAGGAAGTTATGTTTATTTATAATTTTGAAAGTTAATTTGTCGCTCTATGTTTTCAAATAATTAAAATCTTGAGTTGAAGTAAGGAAAATGAAGATTCCTTATGTCGAGACGAATCGATTGACCTATATGATTAATGTATTTCATATAACTGGAAATATAAATGGAAACAAGTAATATCGAAGCTTAATACTTCCTCTATGAGGAAGCAAATCATATTTGCTTACAGGAAGCAAAGTGCTCATTGAATGAGCACAAAAGTTGATACAACTTCACAGCTAGTTTGAAATATGTAACTGCCGCTTGCAACGTTTATAAACGATAATCAAAATTTTTTTAATTATAATGGAGCTGCGTGAATTCAATTTCGGGTGTTCCTTTTAAGGGCTATGGAATCTGAAAGTAAAAATTGTCAACAAACTGTCAAAAACTGTCAAAACCTGTGGAAAGACACAAATCTAGCAGGTGAATTTGAAATTTTCGAGCCAAAGGCAAAAGAGGGAAAATTTATAGGTTTTTGATATAAAAAAATAGAGAGAAGAAATGAATAAGGGGCGCTTGATCATCAGTTTTTTGAAAACTCACTTTTATAGTCCCAAAAAACGTGTAATTAGTTCTTGTCAGAAACGGCAGACATTTTGACTTCCATGATGGAAGAAACTAAATATTGACAGCTGTGACAGTGCTCTCAAACGGAACACCCTGCGCACGCAGCACGTGTTGGCTTCCTGCTAGAGGAATTCTCCCATTGGTCAATTTAATTCGATTTTTAATCGCGCGCCAGATTACAGTCAATTGCAGAATATTTCTAGCAGGAACCAATATTTATAGTGCCGTCCTATGACAGCAGAAAACGCAAAGCAGAAAGCAGAAAATCATTAGAGTGCAAGAGAGAGAAAATCTGCCTGTCTCTTTCACTCTTATGATTTTCTGCTTTCTGCTTTGCATTTTCTGCTATCATAGAACGGCAACCTTAGTTTCTTCCATCACGGAAGTCAAAATGTCCGCCGTTTCTGACAGGAAATAATTACAAGCTATTTTGGGACTATAAAAGTGAGTTTTCGAAAAACTGATGATCAAGCGACCCTTACACTCGAGCTTCTCAAATCTCAAGTTCTCCCAAAAGTCAAGTCAAGTTTCTCCCAAATGTCAAGTTCGTTCATCTCTGGTTTTTCTTAAATTTCACTTGATAACTACTGCGCACACTTTGCATACGGCATCTGATTGGTTGCATGTGCAATTGATATGACGCATGCGCAATTGATGTGACTATAGAGAATCTAGAATTTCTTAACATTTCGGAGAACCTCTGGCAAAAATTTCTTGAGATTTGGGAGACTCGAGTGTATTAATTTCTTCTCTCTATTTTTTTATATCAAAAACCTCTAAATTTTCCCTCTTTTGCCTTTGGCTTGAAAATTTCAAATCCACCTGAAAAGTTGACAGAATTAGACAAGCGCGCAACAAGCGTCTCAAAACAGTGAGTGTCGGGAGCCACCCTACACATTAAAAATCAATAAAAAAAAAGAAAAAGAACAGATTAACACCCCTCAAAAAGTGCGTTTATTGTGAAATTGTATTATCCTTCTAATAATTTCGACATCCATGCATAGTGCAAGTAAGTATACTCGAATTACTGTCTGGGTGTCCTAACCCCGTTATTATTGTTGAGCGCCTGGGATCTGAGTTTTCCTACATGAGAAATTTTCAAATTCTATCAGCCTTAGCGGTGTTGGAGCATTTTCAAACCACTAAAAATTCATGTAGACTTACTCAAATCCGTCATTTTGTCCACATCTTAGTGTCGTTTTTTTTATCGACAATATTTTGGTTGTACGACAGGAGCTATCTGCTTATTTTCTACAAAAAAAATTTGTTTGACTAAAACGGGAATTTTTACAAGTGTTGAGACGCGGGTTGAGGGGTGCGGATGAGCAGTACTTACATTTTGCCAAGTCCCTGTCCAAGCACAAAATTATTAAAGCACGCTTTTTGCAAATATTTATCTTGGGAAAATATTTTGTATTAATGAAAAAGTGGAGAACACATTTTTTTTATAACGATATACGAATACTCTTCTCACACAATATACCAATAATATTCTACAAAAATATTAAATTATTAGTATTGAAATATGTAAATAGTAAACTTAAATTAAATTATTTTTTTTGGTCATTTATAATTGTTGAAATTTACGCTTGATTTAATTAAATTATAAAAGTTTATATATTTTTTTTTAAGTTAGAAAATGATTTATTTAGCTTCCGTATGATAAATAAATATTATAATGTCGTAAAATTCAAAAGTGTATTTTACTTGTGAAAATATTTCAATACATCGCATTTTTTAAATACTTTAAAAATATTGTAAAACTTTAAATAGAGAACCAATAAAAATAACAAATTATTTGTGTATTTTTAATTTTAAATATGTCGCTAAATAATTTAAATAAATGCCTATAGTCGCCAATTTTCACTGTCATTTTCATAATCAGCGCGTCAAAATACATAAGTATACGGAGTTTCAAAAAAATCAGAGGTTTTTGCCTTTCGGAACTCCATCAGCACCCACCCCAGACTCTAAAAAAAGCGTACTAAAGAAAAAATTAATTTCTCTGTTGTCTGATTTCTTTCCAAATATCACTATAGCAAATCATGATGCGTTCTACAAAAAAAAATTCCGTCCCATATCCTTATTGAATGACTGATGAATTTCAACCCGAAACTAGTTATAAGCCAAAAGTAGTAAAAAAACTTCGAAGTACACTCTAAATTCTCTGTTATAAGATTTCTGTTTAAATACTAAAAAAAATTCGTCTCCATAATAACGCGTCAGATAGTAATATTTGGTAATATTAATAGTAATATTTGGAAAGAAATCTGACAACAGATGGAAATTTTTAATCACTTTTCTTTAGGTTTCGGGAATTACAGAAACACGATTTATAATAAATTTTGAAACAATTTTGATTTTAGCTTATAATTGTTGCAAAAGACAGTATTTATTTCAAACTATTCTCTGTCCGGGCGATATGTTAACTCCGAGGGGTTAACAACTCGTGAAATCCGGTGTACACTTGCACTGAAATCTCCTGAATTCTCCTAAAATATCTGAAGTCACGTGAATACATTTTGAATTTTCTTGAAATCTCCTGAAGTCAGTGAAATCTTCTGAAGTCACTTGAATTCACGTGAATTCATTTGAATCCACTTTAATTCACCGTCAAATTGATGGTGAATTTTTTCTGAAGTTACTTGAAGTCATGTGAATTCATTTGAATTTTCTTGAAATCTCCTGAAGTCAGTGAAATCTTCTGAAGTCACTTGAAATCACGTGAATTCACTTGAATCCACTTTAATTCACCACCAAATTGATGGTGAATTTTTTCTGAAGTCACTTGAAGTCATGTGAATTCACTTGAAGTCACGTTGAATTCATTTGAAATCACGTGAATTCATTTGAATTTTCTTGAAATCTCCTGAAGTCAGTGAAATCTTCTGAAGTCATTGAAATCACGTGAATTCACTTGAATCCACTTTAATTCACCACCAAATTGATGGTGAATTTTTTCTGAAGTCACTTGAAGTCATGTGAATTCACTTGAAGTCACGTTGAATTCATTTGAAATCACGTGAATTCATTTGAATTTTCTTGAAATCTCCTGAAGTCAGTGAAATCTTCTGAAGTCATTGAAATATCCTGAAATAACTTGAATCAAAGTTAATTCACCACCAAATTGATGGTGAATTTCTTCTGAAGTCACTTGAAATCACGTGAATTCACTTGAATCCACTTTAATTCACCACCAAATTGATGGTGAATTTTTTCTGAAGTCACTTGAAGTCATGTGAATTCACTTGAAGTCACGTTGAATTCATTTGAAATCACGTGAATTCATTTGAATTTTCTTGAAATCTCCTGAAGTCAGTGAAATCTTCTGAAGTCATTGAAATATCCTGAAATATCTTGAAGTCAGAAGTAGGTGTACACCCGCTTGGCCGAGTTGTCAACCCCTCGGCTAACTCAGAGTCCCACTTCTGAAATAGTCAAGCACATCACTAGAAAAATCCAGGAAAAACGTTATTTCTAATTTGGGAAAACAGGGAATTTTTAAACGGAATTTCACTAGACACTGAACAGTTTTGTATGAAAATTTTAAAGATTAAAAAAAAAATTTATTTTCGGGATTCTAACTTTTGGAGAATTTGAATTTTCAGAAATTTGAAAATTCGCGAATTTTATATTGTAGGGAAATTGACATTTCAGGAATTTGAAATTTTCGGTAATTTTCTACTTTCATTAATAAATATTTTCGGAGTACATATTTATATTTCGTTAATAAACATTTTCGGTAATATTATTTTTATTCGAGAATTTTCATTTTTCGTGAGTTTTATTACGACATTATCGTCAGAGAGAATGTATTATATTTGTGTAAAATTTAACCCACTCATTTTTTGTCAATATGTCTGTCTGTAGATTTTAGTTTGTTAGCACGATAACTTTCGAAAGAATTGACAGATTGGATTGGTCTTTGGTATACTCTCTTATTGTTCTAAAATGAAGGTGAAGGCGCTCATATTTTGAGAGCGAATTAAGCGAGCTGCGCACGATTAGAAATAGAATGTGCCCGCAGATTTTTTTGGTATTTTTATGTTCACAATTTAAAATTTGGGATTTTGGTTTTTCGGTAAAAAGAAATTTTGCCCGAATTTAATTTCATTATACACAAACTCTAATTCAAAGAGAACTAATATCCGAATTAAATTTCTACATTATTTTTTCGTACTCTTTACTGTGAAATAATTGTTTCTGAATTTGTAGGTTAATATGTAAGGACATATGTCTGCAAAAATCGAGCAAAAATGTCGATCCAATGCCTTTTATCGGTGGGATGATGATGTAAGTATCAGAGAGATAGGTATTATTTTGGTAAAAGTTTTTTCTAGGAAATATATATAGGAATGGCTATAGATTCGGTCGGCTGGGGAAGTGATTTGCAATAGGATTGGTGGACAAAATTTCAACAACAACCGATTCCCATTTCCAGCCAGCCTATCAATCATTTTGCACAATTATTTATTTCCAGCCGGACTAATATCTAGTAGCCTTTGTTTAAGGGCATGTGTTACTTACCATATGAGCCAATTTAAATAACCCCGTTTTTTTCCCAGAATTTTTACAAAAGAAGTATATTGTCAAAAAAAAAGTATAATTATAATATTTTTGGGTATAAAAATGAAGAAATCGAAATTTTAAATTAGAATTTCATTCCAATTAACATCCATAAAATATTTCTTATTTTTCAGTTTGAAAACTAATAACAATTCTTTTTCAGGAGTGTTTTAATGCTTCAGTACGCATTAATTCTCGATGACTTCACGATTATAAACGTGAATTTGTGTGGATTTATATTAAACCTTCTCTACATGAGCTGCTACTACACTTATTCTTCTGAAAAAGTATAAATTCTAAAAAATAAAAATCTTATTTTTTCAGGGCGTTGAATCCAAGATGTAGAATCTCAAAATTTAATTTCCTCATCTTCTTCAACAGATATCAGAATTATAATATATATTTTCGCTCTAATGTACATTAGGTTAATCTATTTCACCTATACATTAGAACTAAAAGTGTGACTATATATGATAGAAAGAGAATTTTTACTTTTAATACTTTTTTCTTAAAACGGAGAGTTAGAAATCTAACTGGAAAATCTAATTGTCATGTTTTACGTAAATCGTATTAATATTAGAGAATGTTTCACTCGCTGTAGCTACACTTCTATCGCTATCCATGCTGGAGTCCTATTCTAAAAAGAACATTCTCACTTCATGCGTAACCACTGTTTACGCATTTGAATTTGATTTAAAAGTGGTCTAAACAGTACTTTATGATGGTACTTCAAAGTATAGGCAAAATTTCAATTTGAGCATATTTTTTATTTGGCAGATATAACGACTCAAAACTGTTAGTGAACAATATGAATAACAAAAACAGTTTTCAATTGAGATATAGCTGATTTTACAGAAAAAAAACAAGATTTTTTCTGAAAATATTGAATTAATCGGTATTTTTCTACACATAGAAAATTTCGATAGATACTCTAAACCTAGTTGTATCCCAAAGCCTTTGTTGAATTTAAAAGATAGGTTTAATAATAATAATAATAAATAATAATTAATAGATTAAATTAGATTTCCTAGGATAGATTTTCCCCAGGAATTAATTTATGTGTGAATTTAAGGAAAAAATAGAAAAGGGCTTAAGGCTGATGGAATTTGAAAAACACTCATGTAGAAAAATTTAGATTCCAGGGACACAACAATCACGGGGTTCTGGGTGTCAGGACACCCAGAGAGTAATTCGAGTACACCTACTAGCAATATACGTGAATGTCCAAATTATTAGACAGATATAACTAAATTCCATACTAAATGATTTTCAAGTAATTTGAAAATATAAAAAATGTTTTTCATTCTTTAAAATGGGTATATATTGAAATCTTGTTAAATTCATTTTATGTTCTTAAAATTAAACACTCACTTAAAGACATCCAATTTATTATAGAAGCAGTTTTGTTCAATTTTTTTTTATTTAATGTTAAGGTATTTTAACATAAGATTTTTAAAAATTATCTTTAGCACAAATCAATCACAAAGAGGCGCGTGCTGTAGCGCGCGTATAACATTCTAATTAAAAATTATTTCGATAAAGCGAAAATATACCTAATTCTAATACTTCTAATTTAAAATGAGGAATTTAAATTTTTAAATAAAAACTTGGATTCAAATAATCCTCTTAAAATAAAATTAACTCTAAAATATTTCTTTTACAGCCTAATACTTTGGTTTCGTTGGCAAAAGCAGGTGCATTTGTTGCAGTTTTAATCGGATATGCACAAATAGAAGACGAATCGAAAATCGAATTCCGATTTGGACTTGTCGTTACTGCATTAATGTTCATCTTAATCGCGTCGCCCCTTATTCATTTGGTTAATATAATTAATTTTAAAGCATTAACAAAATTTTTATATAATTTACAAAAATATATTAGTTTTTATAATAAATATCTGCTTCAATTTCAGGGTGAAATTTTCGAAACCAAAAGTACGGAGATGCTTCCCTTTCCCTTAATTTTCATGGCGACAATTGTGACCTTCCAGTGGTTATTATACGGACTTATAGTCGACAATGGTTTTATAATAGTAAGTATAAATAACAATTCAAAATATCCTTCAACCAAAGAAATTTCGTAAACAATTAAATAAGATAAATATTAATCCAATAATGATAGTTCCAGAATGCAGTTGGCTTCGTAATATCTGCAGCAGAGTTATCTTTATTTGCAATATTTCCATCGAAACCAGCCAAAGTCACGCCTGAAAAACTTGAAAAGAAGAAACAATAATTTTTCAAGACCCTTGATAGAGCTATCATACTTAGAAATAATCAGTGATATTCTTCATTCCTGCAAACTTATGGCTTAAGAATTTATTTCTATTTAGAAAAAATAAAACTATAGTCGTTGAAAAAGATATGAAGAAGATACAAGATAGTTAAACGGAAATTATCATTAGATTTAGAGTAGCAAATACTTTTTAAGGGTATTGGATCCAAATTCAGATTCAAAAGTAAATTCCCCATCATAATCATAACATATCTCTATAATCACAACATCTCTATTTCTTTATTAATACTTGCTAGAAATTAGACATTTGAATTTGTACTCTTTTTAGTGTCTGTATAATTATCAGACTAATTACGAAAGCACTTCAAGACAAATAGATAGGTAATAATCGCTCGGTTTTATTGATTGACTGATTGCATGAAGGTCAGGTAATTATCGCAATTGACGGTCGACTTTGTCATTTGTTATGCACGATTGAACATGGAAGGACGAGAAAGTGAAATTGCCTAAAATACAATTAATATAAGAATTTCATCATTTTCTAAAAAATTGCTTTACATTTTATTTTAATATTAATTGTCTTATCTAATACTAAAAATTATGTAAATACAAAATACAATTATTTTTACTATGAATAACATATTTTGTTTTCTGTTCTCGAAATCATTAAATTACACATATTTTACAAATACTCAATTGTCCTAGAATTTTTTAAGACCATTAGGCTGTGCAATGTAACGTCACAGGCCACATGGTGGTGGGTAGACTGTCAGAAAGGTTGGGTACAACAAATAGATTTTGAATGGAAAGCATTGCAAGTTGAAATAAAAGAATTTTTTACAGCGTAAGTAAGTGATACACTTAATAATAAGTATATTTTATAAGTACAAAATTCATTTCCGCTTATTTTGAGTACCCATTTGTCCCTTGAAATACTTTTAATTTTTGAATATAAAATAAAATGTCATAAATTTGTAGGTTATTTAACATGTTTGATTTGTGTTGATAACCCCAAATACGGCCAAATAATTAACCTACAAATTTATGACATTTCATTTTATATTCAAAAATTAAAAGTATGTCAAGGGACAAATGGGTACTCAAAATAAGCGGAAATGAATTTTGTACTTATAAAATATACTTATTATTAAGTGTATCACTTACTTACGCTGTAAAAAATTCTTTTACTTCAACTTGCATGCTTTCCATTCAAAATCTATTTGTTGTACCCAACCTTTCTGACAGTCTACCCC
>UCOK01019802.1:0-29789 GCA_900474325.1 Synergus umbraculus
AGTAGGATTATACTTTACCCAAGTTTGAGTTCGACATGACAGTCGAATTCTGAGGGTGGTACACTTATATAGTTTAAGATTTTGGACTTTGTAGTTGCAAATATCTTGTTTTGATATTAAATTCAATTAAGGATCATCAGTGTTATTGAAAATAACTCCTAAATTATGTGCCATCCACCCTTTTAGCATTGAACATTTGTAAATTTAACAGAAGAAATCAATAAATTTTACAGATTTCAATCTGTTCGCGCTTGAAGGTGACCCAGCTGTAAATATAAATTCTATAAATTTTTTCATCATTAAATTCGCCTGCCAAAGAAAAACATAAAAAGTTCTTGAGTGGTGTTTTTTACATAACAAAAATTTATTAATATAAGAACAAGTGTCCTCGTTAAAAAAATTAGTTATATTATTACTGATTGTCCAAATCAAATATTTTAATACATTACTTACAGCAATGTTATAGTAATAAATATATTATTTAATCATTAATAATATTAAAAGGATGGGTGAGGCATAATTTAGGGGCAATTTTGAATAACACTGCTGATCCTTAATTGAATTTAATATGAAAATAAGATATTTGCATCAACAAAGTCCAAAATATTAAACTATATGTGTTGTATAGATTTTCTGAACTATGATATTCTAGAGGGTAAGTATTTTTACAACTCGCGCTTATAATTTGTATTGTAATATACCCAATAAGAAATCCACAAAGGGCGCGGTATTGCGCCCGTACTGGCTGATACTGTGCAGTACTGGCAGCCAGTGAAGGCGCAGTACTGGTATATATCTGTGGTGATAACAATGTTCTGCACTGGACTTCCAGTGCTGGCCCTGTTCTGGTAGTCAGTACTGGCGTAGTAGTGCCCAATGGGAAATTCACAACGGGCGCAGTACTGCGCCAGTACTGGCCGGTACTGATGAAAAAAAAAAGTCTTAACAAACAATTATTTATTAAGAACACGGTTTCTTCGTTGATCTATTATGGTCATTATGGATATACTTATAAATAATTGATATTTGTAAATTTTAACGCACATAAGGTAACAGGCCGTATTATGGAACAGATAAGAGTTAAGATTTAACATTATTGCTCATTTATTACTAATAAATACGTATTTCACGGGATTTTTTTATACGATTCAATGGCTTTATACTTCAAGAACAAGAAATGCTCTTTATAACGTAAATATAACTGTATAATTGAATTTTAAAGAGTAAAAATTTCGAGGTAAGTACATGTCCATATTATGAAATGGAGTAAAAAGACTTTTTCCGAGGTGTTTCATGCGTTATGTCCCGATTATGAAACATGTAAAAAATTAGGATAAGTTATATTCGTGGTCATATAGTTATTTATTATTTGTTTTATAAATACTACAAGTATTGAAGTGCATGAGAAACGATTAACAAATAATATATTTTTAATAAATATTATAGAATCAATAACAAAATTAACGAATCTTATAGGTAAAGAACATTTAAATTTTCTCTTTTTTAATTCGTTGTAAGATTTCTTTCATTTTTTCGTCGACTTTCCTCTTTTCTTCTTTCATTTTTGCACCCAATTTCCTTTTTTCTTCTGCTAATTCTTTTTTTTTTGTTTTTGGAGTTCCTTTCTTTTAGCAATATTTTCTTCTTTTATGCTTTGTTTTTCTTCTTTCTCAAGTTGTATTTGCAACCATGCATCAGATGTACCTGCAGCTGGGAGTTTAGATTTACCAGAAGCTTCAAGTTTTATCCTTTTTTTCTTAGGCAGATATTTCGTAGGCATCGTAAATGCCTTTACAAAACATTCATCAGGAGCTTGACTACTTTTTTGATTAGCTATTCCAGACGTATTTTCTTTGTTCGCTAGATCACTGTTTACACCATCCACATTAGAGTCTCCCTTAAAAGTAAGATTATCCTGACTATCTCCTGTAATAAAAATATTTAAAATGATTCATAATGCAATCATATATAACAAATATTAATCAAATAAATATTTACAAACCTGCTTTAGTAGCATCTTCAGCTGTTTAGTCAACCACTGTTTTAGCCAATACTTGACTTAATGTGTGCAACTCTTGCGTTGATTTTATTTCTAGGAATAAATAAAGAAATGTTTAAAATAACTTTAAAAACAAAATAAGTATTCATAAAATAGTTCTTTACAAACCTGCTTCATTGTTTTTAGTACCAAGATTTAAATTATGTACTACTTCTGTTGAAATTGGAGATATCTGCAACTTTTGTGCTGTGAGTTGATTTTCTGAAGAATCCATCAGTTTAATTCGTTCTGCGATAATATTTTCTTGACTTATTAAACCCAATCAAACGATATTATTAATCGATAACTCTCCTGATGATAGTTCAAATAAGTTGTCCTGCAATATTATCACATCTGAAATTGGTTGCGCATCAGATTCTTGATCTATAAAGTGTGGTACTTCTATGACTTCTATTATTGGCTCAGTATTCTTTTCGACAATGCCTAATATTTTGGTTGGATCATTTCTCATTTCTTCAGACTTTGGTCTTGTTATCAAATTCACATGGTCGATACTATGATTGTCAGGTTCTGCTCTCAAACTATAATCTGCATAATTTATAATTTAAGTATATTAGAATAGAATCGATTGATTAAAATTGCAAGAGAACAATTTTAACATTTTATTACGAAAAAAATCCTTTGTAAATAAAATTAATTAAGAATA
Organism: Synergus umbraculus; assembly: GCA_900474325.1. Lineage (NCBI taxonomy): Eukaryota > Metazoa > Arthropoda > Insecta > Hymenoptera > Cynipidae > Synergus > Synergus umbraculus. The sequence continues at coordinate 2,706 of UCOK01019802.1, forward strand.
AGTAAATTATTTGTATATAATCTAAAGTCATTCTAAATCAATTAATTATTTAACATTTGTGATATTTCAATAGATATACCAAAAGATTTCTTATTAATCTGAAGCCAATATTCAAAAAGTCCCTTTTTTTCAACATCTCCAGTCCACGCTCCGTTTTCAAAAGCTTCTTTAAATTCTTGTAACAACTCAGCAGGAATATTATTTTCAAAAAGTTGTATGAACCGTTGTTCATTCTCAATAGAATTGTTTAGAACTTGGTTCTAAACAAGGCCGAGCAGCCTTAAATCCATTTACAATAATAACTTTTTCATCTTTCATATTATCTAAAGCCATTTTCAAAACTTTTGGAAAATTGTCTTTCTTTAATTCCATAATTCCTGTTGTATTTTTCCACTTTGGCACCGTTTTTTTCCAGATTTCTTTGAACGGATGGAAAAAGGCTATATCCAAGGGCTGCATGATATGCGTGGAATTTGGATATAAACCAATAATCTCAATCTGCCTCTCACGACAAAAATTTACAAGTGGAATGTTAATATGAGACGAATGATTGTCTAGATACAAGATTACAGGAAACTCTGTATTTTTCTTCACAAGCCAGGGATAGAACACATTTGTTATATACTTAAAGAAATTCTCTGCAGTCATCCACCCATTTTCAGATATACCTAAGCCCCAATCTTTTGGAGTATTTTCGATAATACTTAATTCCGGATGTCGCTTCCTGAAAGCTTCATACCAGTGACGTCCAGGACGGTTCTCAATAAATGGAGTCGGTTTCTTCAGCGATTCAGCATACTTTTGAATACAGTCTAATAGTTCCGTCTTTGTCACTGGATGACCTCGATCTGCTCGATATATAATCCAATTTTTGATTTTTTCTTCTTTAGCTTCTGAAAAGACAGTGGAAGGACCTGGTTTTGACTTCACATCATCAGGATTGTTTTTCTTTCTAAATAATGTGACTACAGGAATTCCAAATGCATTTGCAGCTTTTCTCAGTGATAATCCATTACTCAATGCCTCTATCGCATGCTGGAGTTGTTCTGGAGAATAGTTTTTTCTTTTAATTTTCTTCTTTTTTGGGTGATTCACATACACAGTAGACTTCTTTTTAAACTTCAGATTTTGATTGCTTTTCTTCAAAGCACTTTCTTTAACCTTTGCCTTCACATTTTTATTTCTTCCCTTTACAGATTTCATATTTGTTTACTTAAAATCTTGGCTGAAAGAAAAGTATTATGTACAACGTAAATTTGAATGTACTTTATGGGTTAAGTTTTAGATTGACAATTACCTTTTGACAATTTTCGATTCATATGTCATAATTTACTTACCTGCATAAATAATTTGATGGACAGATGATTGGATAAGATATGTAACTTTAATCTAAACATAAAACTTGAGATTTAAACACTTTTTTGATTTAAAAACTGGCAAAAGTCGACCGTGTTTCATACAGTGGTACAGACAGAAAGCCACATGACCATGAAATATGAAACACGCGGTTCACTGTACCAAAGATCTGGACTTCATGAGCAGGAATGTACGTAATATGAAACTACTTAATAATTAATAATTTTTTTCTATAATCAGAAAACTTTTATTCCTATTAAATTTTATGAGTTTTAAGTTTTAAAATAAGGTGTCAAATATGTTTTAAATACAATTAAACTCATTTTAACATGCGAAACAAGAACTCAAGAGTACTACTGTTTCCAGTACTACTGAAACCACTAGTACAGATCTCCTCATATACGATGAGTACATAAACATTTTATTTAACATCAAATACTTTTTAAAAATATGCAAATGTAAGTAATATATTTATAAACTTAAATATTTTAAATTTGTAAAAAAATTTCTATAACGATAAATGCAAGAATCTTTTCACAATTAAATCTTTTCTTGTAGTGTTTCATAAAATGGGACTCTGTTCTATTATACGGCCTTTTACCTTATAACAAATAAAATTTCGCACGCAGGACGCAAGAATCGAACGCACGAAGTCAATAACCTAAACCATTACCCTAACTCATAAGATGGCGTCCTAATATTTTTTCCACGATACTCTAAACCATACAGTACCTAAAAATATAATATTAAATTATCTCAAGATAATTTTATTTAAGAACGCTTTTGCATTAACAATAAATAAAATATAAATATGAAATTTCTCCTATTATTAATATTCATTTTTAGAAAATGTAAAACTGTACCTAGTATTGATTGATGCAATAGGTTATTTTATTAGTAGAACAACAAATTTTTTACGAAAGAAAAAAGACTCAACAAAATTATTCGGTTGGCTCAACAAAACAATTTATTCGGACAGAAAAATAATATCATTTTATTAACAACAATTTGATTGTTTCAACAAAAAGGCTTAAAAAGATTATTTTTTTCCCATAATTTATTATTCGATAATTTCTGAATTTATTACAAATTTTTTCTGTATAAACTCATACGGTGTTGGGTGTTGAGACTTGAAAGAAATCCCAAGTTGGATTGTAGCAAACACTTGATTAAGTACTGGGGCAATACAGAACCAGTTCTGTACCAGAGTTATACCAGTACTGATCCAATGCTGAGTTAACAGTGCTGGTTATTCAGTATTGGTCCAGTACTGCTGTTGGCAATCCAACAGTTGGCTAGTCAGTACCGACGCAGTACTGTGCCAGAGTTATACCCAGTACTGGTCCAATATTTGGCTACCAGTGCTGGTTTTTCAGTACTGGTCCAGTACTGCTAATGTAATGGCAATCCAACAGTTGGCTAGTCAGCACAGACGCAGTACTGAACCAGTACTGAAAAACCAGCACTGGTAGCCAAATATTGGACCAGTACTGGGTATAACTCTGGCACAGTACTGCGTCGGTACTGGCTAGCCAACTGTTGGATTGCCATTACAGGAGCAGTACTGGACCAGTACTGAAAAACCAGCACTGGTAGCCAAGTATTTGACCAGTACTGGATATAACTCTGGCACAGTACTGCGTCGGTACTGGCTAGCCAACTGTTGGATTGCCATTACAATAGCAGTACTGGACCAGTACTGAAAAACCAGCACTGGTAGCCAAGTATTAGACCAGTACTGGATATAACTCTGCTACAGTACTGCGTCGGTACTGGCTAACCAACTGTTGGATTGCCATTACAGGGGCAGTACTGCGCCCGTTGTTAATTTTGGCGTAAGCCAGAAATTTCCGACTGGGTATGTGCTAAAAGATATTTCAGCTGATATCAATGTTATGTTCGAAGACCTTTGCTTTTTAACACATAACTAAGCATGCCTATTTTACACAACAATTATTGTATGTACACTATTCATGACAAACAGTGTACATTCGTCATTTTTTTTACTTTTCTACGATTAACGTATGGAGTGTGAAAAAGCAGCAATTGATCGTTACGTCAGACTCAGATTGCAAGTTCCAGCCTATAAAGGCACACCGATGTGGTTGGTAGCAGTTATGCACTTTTATATAAATTGTGAAGGGTTACGACGTACGTTCACCCATATCACCCGATCACCTAAGCTGTAAAATCGTGAATGATGTTGGCGCTTTTACTTTCAAAGCTAAACTGATCGAAAAACGATCAACACTTAGGTTAATCGAAAAAAATGGCCCCATTACCATAGACCAAGTTTTCGTATAAAAAAAAAAATAAATAAATAAGATGAGATCCAATTACATACAATTACACATTTTAATCCACAATTACATATTACAAATCTTAATTTTTTAAATACTGAAACTATGGTTGTTTAGTCAATTAAGACCGTTAGTCAACTAGTTCCGGTCTCCTTTACATGTATAGATTAATGGGACCTTTAAAAAATTGCAACGAATAAAAATTATATAAGGCGGATGAGATCCACATTTGTAGGTGCAAAAAAGCAAGTCAATTAATTGAGCAGAGGGAAAGCTATTCAGGAAGTGGATGAGAGATAGGTGGCTGTTAGAGGATTCGATCATATGGTTTTTGCCGATATCTTATTCTGTAAAAGGTAAGAATCTAGATCAAAACCCGCGTTATGCATATTAACTAGTTTTTCACATAAAGTCAAATGAATAATGAAATGAAATAAATTATTACTATAGAAAATTATAAATCAAAAAAAGGAAAAGTTTATCACAAAAGTGATAATCAAAGTGTTAAAAAATAAACAGTACCTGAAGTGCATATTTTCTGGCATCCATTTAATCAAAGCACTTAAAAATTTAAAATCTTGAAATCGTTCAGTTACTGCAAAATTGTTACAAATTATTATGTAGTAACTATCTGTCGCTTTATGGTAATGGCCAATTATTATCGCGGAAAAGGGTCTACCGATTGGTAGTTAAATTCGACTCGTTGTCTTTCACTTATAAATTGTGGGGTTTCAGAGGTAAAGCAACAAAAATGTTGCCATACGTTGAATTTACGAGCAAGTAATTTAAACCTACTTACTATTATATGAAATTTAAGTGTATAACGTGAACTTTTTTCCTTAAATGTATAAATATAATAATTTCATTAGATTATTTAAATTTCTTTAATGATGTTTTCATTGATGTATTTTTTTTTTTCTGTTACATAAAAGATATACATTTATTTATTATTAAGGAAGTAATAAAAACATATCACATTTAATTACATTAAATAAGAAGAAATGACGAATATACGTATTTGAAGGTAATTTCTCCAGTTATAACTAGACATTTTTTAGTTAATTTCATCTAAGACTCTTCATTTTACGTAACTCACTTCTACATGCTCTAATTTAATCCAATCAACAATATTAGATAAGAAACACATAATTGCTGAATGTGTTTGCGCGTGGTATGTATTCCTATTTTACGGCTATTTGTATGTTCATATGTATTCTTTGTATACGATTTTTATATTTTGTGCACTAAGAAAAAATATAGTAGGTAATAGCCCCAAATTTAGAGCAACCGTCACACCAAAGTGAAGTGAAGCGACTCTCTCACCGCTAGCGCGACGATGCGACGAAACTTCTCTCCGTGTATCTGTTTATTAAATGTTTGTCCCTGAACAAAAGTTGGAATAAATCAGTCAAATGAAATCACTAAGAGAATAGATTCATCTTACTATTTAAACATAACGTAATTGTGAAACTTTTTCTCATTCATGGTTTTTCATACAAGAAGCAGTACAATGATTCGCCTTAAGGGCGATGGAATCTGAAAGTAAAAACTGTCAAAAACTGTCAAAATCTGTGGAAAGAAATAAAGCTATCATGTGGTCTAGCATTTTTCGAGCCAAAGGCAAAAGAGGGAAAATGTATTGGTTTTAGATCAGTGATGTTCAAGCGTGAGTAAATGAGTAGTTTGCCTTCCCCCTCTCCTAACATCTTTAGTGGCCGCTCGGCACTGGAGGGGAAACCAGCCACCAAAGGTGTTAGGAGAGGGGGAAGGCAAACTACTCATTTACTCACGCTTGGACATCACTGTTTTAGATAGAAAAAAATAGAGAGAAAAAATGAAGAATGGGCGCTTGATGATAAGTTGGTCGATTACTCACTTTTATAGTCCCAAAATATCGTTTCATATTTTCCTATCAGAAACGGCGGACATTTTGACTTCCATGATGGAAGAAACAAAATATTGACAGCTGCGACAGTGGCACCCTGCGCGCGCAGCACGTGTTGGCTTCCTGCTACAGAAATTCTCCCATTGGTCAATTTAATTCGATTTTGAATCGCGCGCCAGATTACATTCAATTGCAAAATATCTCTAGCAGGAATCAATATTTAGTTTCTTCCATCATGGAAGTCAAAATTTCCACCGTTTCTGACAGGAAATAATTACACGGTATTTTGGAATTATAAAAGTGAGTATTCGACAAACTTATCATCAAGCGCCCATTCTTCATTTCTTCTCTCTATTTTTTTCTATCTAAAACCTATAAATTTTCCCTCTTTTGCCTTTGGCTCGAAAAATGCTAGACCACATGAAAAGTTGACAGAATTAGACAGACGCGCAACAAGCGTCTCAAAATAGTGGGTGTCGGGAGCCACCCTACACATTAAAAATCAATAAAAAAAAGAAAAAGAACAGATTAAAACCCCTCAAAAAGAGCGTTTATTGTAGAATTGTATTATCCTTCTAATAATTTCGACATACATGCATATTGCAAGTAGGTATACTCGAATTACTGTCTAGGTGTCTTAACCCCGTTATTGTTGTGCCCCTGGGATCTGAGTTTTTCTACATGAGAAATTTTCAAATTCCATCAGCCTTAAGAGTTCTTGTAAACTGTCAGACTGGCAACTCTATAGAAAGAGGCAAGTTATCTGCCATGTATATTTCATACAGTTCCAGCTAAAACTGTAAACTTTTTTGCATTTTATTCTGCATCAAAAAACGATGGATGTGAAGTTGGCGTCACGAGCCGAAGGCGAGTAATGCCATCACACGAATCGGGGATTGTCTGCTTCTCATATGTCAAGTACAATATTTTTCACACCGAGTCTAAGGCAAGTTTGATTTTCGGAATATGCTCCGATATTTGATAGGTTAGTCATACTACCTGTTACCGGTCAAAAACTGCTGGGGAAGGAGAAGGGTTGCCAACGAAATACGCCTTAAATTGTTCCATTGGATACTTTACAACCTCTAAAGGTGTAAAGTAGCATACTTTACAAACTATAGAGGTGTAAAGTAAGAAGGAGTAGTATAATGGGAGTTGAGACCATGATTCAACTCCAGTATTCTTTGTGGGGACTAGCCACCCTGCAAAATGGCTATGTTCCCCCTTCCATTACCATCATCTATATAGCATGGCTCAGCGTCAGTGTTCGACGCTGAGAAGCTAGACGGCCCGGGTTCGATTCCCGGCATCTGAAAAATCTCTCCTTTCCATGTGTCTAAGGCAAGGTCCGTTCACACTGTCTTAGTCTGTCATCAGCGTTATCAAATTGCCAACTGCGGTGCGCTACCTCTTCGTTAGTTCATTGACGCCTAAAATCGAACTCTCCAGACTCACTGTGAAAAGTATCGTGTGATGACGTCACTCGCCTTCGGCTCGTGACGCTAACCTCACGCTCGGGAATTGCCTTCTTTCCACACTTGTCAAATAAATAGCTATTAGGTATTCAGATAAATACGAAGACTTTTGTAATACCGATTTTTTCGTGTTTTTTTTTTATTATCTCAGGAAGTGTATGCACGGAGAAAAATGGATAGTCAAACTTGGAGTGTCAAAATTTAGATAGTCAGGTTGACCATCTAGATAGTACCAACTACTATCCATAATTTTTTCCTAATATTCAGACTGTCCATAATTTTATAGTCTGTTTGAATATTTCAGAGTGTCAGGTTTTACACTCTGAGATATTAAGAATCTGCGCGGGTCACCCCGTGGGTTACCCTCTGGGTTACCTTTGGTCACTCTTATGGGTCACCACTTAACATAGCCCGCCACTGGGAGTTTCTCACAAGCGGTGAGAATTTGATTGGTTGATATATAAGGACCATTTCGACCGATATACTCAGAGTCTCATCGTGCGACATTCTGCGTTAGAGAATTGCGTTGTATGTAGTAGTGTTAAGTTAAGTTATAGAATTAGGGTTTTATGCGTTAGATAAGTTAGAGATATGTTTCTCGTATATGTCTGTCTGCTTGGCAGAGTAAATGTTTTTTTATTTTACTTTAGTAACTAACCTCTCTAGTTTTACACTCTAAGGATAGTAAAACTTACACTCTAGGATGGTCAAGCTGAACAACCGCTTTTTAACATTCCGTGGATATTAGGTTTGACTATCTAGGGTGCTGTCCTATAGTTGAAACTCTAGTATAGTCAGTTTTACACTCCAGATAGGTAACCTGACTATCCATTTTTCTCCGCGTGAGATATCGAAGAAACAAAAAATCAATGGATTCTGTATTATGGGCGTTGGATAAACGGACTTGCAAATCCGTGAAAATAGAAATTTTTCAAAACGATTCTAAGTCTGACCCTGCTACCGTATATATTTTAAGAAAATGTTTTTTGGACGATATAGAAACAGCTTACCAAATATTTAGGGTCTTGCATAGTCCTGGGTCTCATAAAAATTAAATTTCATCCCGGTTTTGAAGAGAGAAAGAATATTTTGTCTGGAAATATTAATTTTCTAAACAGGAGCGAATGCAAACAGAGCAGACGAATCGCGAGAAAGAGCAACTAAATGTCAGACGCACTCGTATAAATGAATTATTTCAGGCACAACACGGACATTGAACGAAAAATCAATGAAATACAGAAAGTTTAAATTTCCTATTCTTTCACATGCCAACACGAAATTCGCGAATCATTGCGACATAAGACCGTAATTTGTGATAGACTTTGAGAAACATGATTGTTCAATGTCAAAAGAAACGAGAAACACACAATGAGCAGACCGCACTCTACCAAATGGTAAAGTCGTCAGAATGTCGTTGGTACATGGAAAAAAATTTGGTACAGTTACTGCCCCTGTAGATACAACTGCTGCGTTTAACGTGGGATAGCTGTTGCTCTCTGCATAAGTGCAGCAACTGTCCGTTTGCGGGGCAGTTACTGCACCTTGAGGGATAGCAGTTGCGTTTTTCGAAGGAGCGCAACGCTCTCTCTGCCAAAAGACAGTAACTACTCCACAAAAAGTACAGTTGCTAACCTAAAATAGCGCAACAGTCGTCCTTTATTGTGGTGCAGCAGCAGCACTAGAGGTAGTGCAGCAACTGTACCAAATTTTTTTCCGTGTACATAAGTATAATTATCATTTTTTTCAAATGTGAAAATCAGAATGAAAACACAAATTGGGACGATATATGTTGCAAAGATGTGTTGAAATTGCAATATATACCACACATGTTTGAAATATATACCGTATCAGTTTGTGGGACATCATTTGAAAAAAATGATAATTACCGACAGCGCATTTGTCGCGATTTTATGGTAATTTAATGTAAAAAAAAACCGCTGAACTGTGATAGTTCCGGCGCGGTCTGCTCATTGTATTCAATCGTGTGTCTCTTTCCTGTCAAATTTTCACAATACTCTTTCCCGAACTCTAGCGTAAATTACAGTTTTTTGTGTCAATGAATCGCGAATTTCGTGTTGGCATCTGAAAGAATAGGAAATTCAAACTTTCTGTATTTCATTGATTTTTCGCTCAGTGTCCGTGGTGTGCCTGAAATAATTCATTTATACGAGTGCGTCTGACATTTAATTGCTCTTTCTCGCGATTCGGCTGCTCTGTCTGCATTCGCTCCTGTTTAGAAAATGAATATTGCCTGACAAAATATTCATTCTCTGTTCCAAACTATTATGGGAAAGATATATCTCATTCCATGAACACATAGGTCATATTTTGTTGACTAGAGTTATTATTTCCAAGGACGGGGATGACAAAATTAAATTGGAAAGGCCATCACGTTTTGAAAAATATATATTCAAACATGTTTTTTGGAAGATAATATTGTCGATCATCATTTACTCAAAAATATATACCTAAAACTCTGTATTGTTTATTTTATTATAAAAAAAAACACTTGGAACACTTTACAATTATTAATGATATATTAATTAATTAATTAAAGTTTAATTAAAATTAAAAGAAATAACTCTGTCTACAAAAATTTCTCAACATAAGCGGCAACAAAAATTGAATGAAGTTACATTACATTTATTAATATTCATTAATTAAAAATTAGCAAAATATAAATTAATTAAAATTTAATTATAATTTAATGCAATAACTATTTAGAAACATCTCAAAGGTCCATTGCAGTAGCCATTCCACCATACATTTTTTAAAGTGGCTCAGTTGAAATCGATTACATCCCAAAGAATTTCAAATTCATTTCATAGCACCACCAAAAACTTCAATTGCGCTCAATTAGAAATGTTGTATTTGAGCGCATAAATACAGATGTAAATACAATGCACCGTAACGGTATTGGAAGAAAGGGAAATTGAACTTTGGATGAATCTTCAATTCATTGTATAGAAAACAAATGGCTATGAACTGAGTGAAGGATTTCTATGATCACATTTATAATTCCTCGATTAGACTATGACTAATAAAATGTCTCGTAGGAAGCGAAAATGTGTTGTGATCGTCTGGAGGACGTTCCATGATCTTCGTGCGGAACGACCTGTGCAGTGCAATGATCTTCCGTGATGTAATCGACTCACGTGCCACAGCGAACTCAACAGGCATATGATGCAAGTTTTACTGACCGAGGCCACGAAGCAGCAGAGACGCTCCATGAACTTGAAGCGTCCAAGAATCTCGCTCATTCATTTCTTTTCATTTATACAACACTTGTTGACTTACCTCAAATGCGATAATTGAACCGCTGGGTTCACTTACATCAAACGTGTATTTTAAAAAGTTATACACGCCTCTTTCATAATAGCGACACTCGTGTTAGCGGTTCCTTAGAATTGGCGGTACTATATATAGTCGGTAAGAGGTGCCGTGTGGCGGGAAAAGAGACGTTAACCTTCCGATTACAAACAGGGTATTTTAAGGCACAAACGATTTTTCAAACTGGAAAATCTAATGTTTGGGAAAATATAGAAGTTCGGTTCCCTCCTCTAAAAAATCTTTGTAATAATAGGGTCTTGTCCTGTGATTGGCGCTGCAGTTCGTCCGTTAATTTTTTAGCAGTGCGCGGTCAAAGTGGATACAGTGACATAAAATATTCTGTTTCTAAACCACGTTAGTGTTTTCACAACTTAATGAACATTAATTGTTTTGCTTTATTTGGTATTTTCAGATATTTATAAGAGCAACATAAAGTCCTCATGTAATTCCGGAACATGTATAATATATTACACAGTTGAACACGATTTTTGGGTCTGAGATCTATGTATATATAAAATTTGGATTTCTTTTACGTAACTAATAAAGCGAAAAATAGATTTTTTCATTAAAATTTGCTTTTGTAGAAACTAGAGCGATATTTTTAATTTTCAGAAAAATTACCTTTCCTCACATCTTTTATTGTAACTTACTATTAAATGAATTTTTTTCATACATTTGAGTCACTTTTATTAAAAAATAATGATTAATAATATAGAGTACAAATGCATAAAAATATTTTAGGTGAATTTTTAGGTGTACTAACAGGAGAATGCCCAGAAGTAGCTTACAGAATTATTTACTGTAAACGCCTAGAAAAACAGAAATTCTTATCATTAAAATTCAATTGGAGATATTATGAAGGAAGAATTGATATGTATAATAGAATCTATGAGAACGGATTTTGAGTAGTGGAAAGAAAACGCTAAAATTCGGTCAAATCCCATTAGAAAATGAATCAATTCCAAAATTAGTCACTTTGACCCAGAAAAAAATTATTTTCTCAACTGAAACATCTTTCTGATAAGTGAACAGTAATATTTCAATAACAAGTAATGATAAATAATTTTTGATATTAACAATAAGAAAAATGATTATGATACGTCCTGAGAGACTCACATACACCCTTAATTTCATTAATATAAACAGAGGCTCCTCGTTTTTAAGTAGGATGGAGTGTTTCTACAACTGGGATGAGGACAAGCCGGATATAATTTGTCTAAGTCCAATAGAGAAGTCAGATCAGAATTTGTCTAAGTCCGTTGGGCTTCTTAGCCGAGGACTTGTACTTGTGGTTAATAAATTTAGAAAAATAAGAGATGATGATTGACACACTTCCTGATCAAAAATGGTGGTTTATATATCTCAAAAATCGTTTCGAAGGACCAATCCTATTATGCATTTTCAGCGTTTCCTAATATTGAGTTCAGAGGTATTCTTGCATATCGAAGTCAGTTGATGTAGTTGGTCTATCTTTATCATCATAGCATAGATGAAAAGGGCCAATTATATCAACGAAATTTGGATATCTCCTTATTTGGCGATTGTTGCTGACGCTTTTCTTGTACGTGCGGTCATCGTATCAATATGCTTCAAGATAGGATTATTATTATTTTAAGTTTTCCGATAGTGATGGGAAAATAAAAATCAAGTAACGGATGTTTAATATGTCGCGACTTAGATTAGAGACTATCTTATTTTGCAGGTAGATTTAGAGCCGGTGCGTATCGAAATAGAATCATTGTGGATGAGAGATATAGGATAGTTGGACGGAAAGGTATTAGGTTAAAATTTTAAGCTCCCTACGGTACAAGTTTGGAGATCGGTTTGAATATTGTCCGAGGAGCTAGTTCACGTAATCTTAAGATATAGATATTGGATATAGATACTGGATAATCGCTTAAATTTTCGTAAGTAACAGTGGTTAGAAAAGTGAAAGTATGAGAAGGGGGGAGATATATGTAGAATGTTTTTACTTGTTGGTAGAAACACAATATAGTGGGAGGTTCATGATAGTTTTTTTTATTTTTATGAGAGGTATTTTAAATTTTCCATACTTTTTCATTCTATTTCTTTTTTTTACCACTTTCTATGATAATTCGGCAAAACTAGGAAATTTTATTATCAAACACAGGAGAAAATACAGGTTTTTTACGATTCGGGGTTGTGGGGAGTATATAATAACTCACTGTGTTCATTGTGGGAAGTGTGCGATTAATCAGAGACGACTATATTTACAATTACGGTAGTTTAGTGTCTGCAGCTGGTTTGGATGTTATTTTCCTCTTGCATGTAATGTCATGCTACGATACGGCATATTGATTTGTCCTCAATATCAAGTAAAAAAGGTTAATTAGAAAAATGGCAGTTCCACACATGAAAGAATGCACAAAACTCTGTGAATCAACCACCTTCACCTTCACCAAAGATATTATTATTAGTAGACGCGGTGCACACCTAGTAACCGAATATAAATGTAGTTGGCGCGTCAGTCGAAAGTATTCGGGCTACTCCGCAGTACGAGGTAGCCCGACACTTTTAGACTGTCGCGCCAACTACATTTATATTAGGTTACTAAACTAGCACCGCATTTGTCACCGGTTACTAACGTCTGCTAGACCAGCAGCGCATCTATTAATAATAATATCTTTGCCTTCACCTACCCATTACTTGGTGACGAGGTACATGTGTCTGTTAGAGGAGTCTTTCTTTCTGTGCTTGAAAACAAAGGACAAAATGCGTGAAAAATCTCGACTTTATACTTTGTTTCACAGGCATTGAAAAGAGACATGCGATTTTCCAATCTGAGCCTATCCTTAAATCTGGAACAATTTATTAATTACCACTTAGAACATTTCTTTATGTCGACTCAACTTCGACTAAGTTGTCACTTCTGTTTATCGCTGACAGTTCAGTTGCTCATCATTTGTGCTATTGGTTTCACACTCTGAACCATTTTACATCGTCGAGATTGCAACCTTGTTTAACGAACAGTAGAAAAATTTGTGAGCTGTACTAGTTAACTCCAGACCATTGTCATATAGAAATGGGTTGCTGGTCGCTGTAGGAAAGCGCGTAATAATGCGTCAGAGAGAAAAGTTGCAACGGTGGGTAATTTTGTCTCTTTTTAGCCGAAACTAATTGGTTGAGCTACACCCAAGCTTCACCCACCGAGATGCTCTCAACCAATTAGCTTCGGCTAGAAAGAGACAAAATTACCCACCGTTGCAACTTTTCTCTCTGACGCATTATTACGCGCTTTCCTACAGCGACCAGCAACCCATTTCTATATGTCGATGCTCCAGACCATCACCAGATCCAGCATCCCGACATTCGAAGATTTCAAAATTACTAATTAGTAATCAAATAATAACTAACGGTGTGAGTACCAATTCTTTTACCTTTCCCGTAAACTTATATCAATTATCAATCAATCAACAAATTTTGTCCTTTACATACGGTGCTCTCTTAAAATTTATAAGAAACTTGAACTCTGATGAATTAAACAATTCAGTCTCTTCATTAACCCCTCAACTTGTAGTGTATTAATAAATGTTAATATTTTTATGTAAACTTTCTGCCTGATTGATTAAGGGGTTATTCTACTTTATAAGCTGAAGAAAAGAGCTATTTTTGAACATTTTTTTTGAGTGTATCGTGAACGATATGGAAATAAATAATGATTGTGCGTAGGCTTCTCAAAATCAAAAGGGTAAACGGTACCAGGGATGTCTCGGTAACGGCTAGCTTAAAAAAAAAAACCAAAGTGGGTTTGCTTCAGTATTACTAAAACTAAGTCTGTTGCCTACAATAATTAATATTTATGAAAAAATAACAAAATGGCGGACAAAAATTTTCAAAAAATGCATTTTTTTCACTGTTGTTTTTTTGTTTAAAAAATTAGTAGAAATGTTATTTTTTAATATATTATAGGCAACAGACCTATTTCAATATGTGTAGAATGTGTGGTTTAAATTTTATAAGGATCGGTCGAATAGTTTTCATAAAATCCTTGGTACCGTTTTAAAAACGCTGTTTTGAGAAAAACGCGTTTAAAACAATAACAATGCAATAAAATAAATAAAAAACAATTTTTTTTACGTATTTTAAGACATGTTTTATCATACCTAAAAATATTTATATCCATATCTTTCTTGATATACTCAAAAAAAAATGTTGAAAAATAGCTCTTTTTTTGCGTATAAAGTAGAATAACCCCTTAATGATTATCGTTTATCCTGTTTTGGTAGATTAGACTATCTTACTGTATTAAATTATTTTAACTTATTCAATTAAAAACGAGGAACCTGTAACTATAGTTGCGGTTTTTTGACGTAACATGTTATATAAACCGAATATTTCAAACACCAAAAAAGCCTATTTAAAACAAAATTTTTAACTTTTCTTGACAAATTCAATATGTACAAAAACTTCAAAATTTCAAGGGTTTACAAGCGAGAATTTCTTGTCTTGTTTTGCATCACTAACTATATCACTATAGTTGTAATATAAATTGAAACAAGTTTGTAAAGTCTAATTTTTTTAATTCTCTATTTTTTTAGCATGAACATGGAAAGAGAAGTTAATAAATACACATTATGTTTAGTATGCATTACCATTGATAGTTAACGTAGTACGCTTCGATAACCCACATCTAACTTTCTCCGCACTGCTGATATCTATGTGAATTGTTCACGAACGTACTTTAATAATATTGAGACACCTACGTATATATACATATATATACATAGATACTTGCGTACATTTATACATATATACTTTAAGTGGGCTACTGAATCCCTATCGTATCAGTGAATACGAGGACTTGCTATACATTCTTCAGTAATCCGCATTAACACTGGAACTTGCTCTACAAAATAAAAGGCACTTATTGGATCTACCAATGCAATCTTGCACTTTCCATTATTCACTTTTTTCCAGACGCTCAAACGCTAATTGCAACAGCAGGTATTTTGATTACATAATAAGACAGACATGATACGAAGTAGAAAAAAGAACAATCATAAAAAGAATGCAATTGTAATGTGAAGATTCTTTATTATATAATTTTATATTCAAACATTTTTATAAATGTTTTTATATTGAAAAGAAGTTCGATTGTTTAAAATTTCACATTTCATATTTTACAAATCACACTTCACATTAAAACTTATCGTTTAAAATTATGCTTCACAAAAAAAAGTTGTTAGCTCCAGGAATCAAAATTAGGCTTCCCAGATGCCCTGATTTGACAGGATTTATCCTGCTTTTTGGATTCCGTTCGTTAGTATTTAACGTTTTTTAAGTGTATAAATATTGGAGAAGATTCTTTATTCCGTTTTATACTTGGTAACAACTTTTTTTTCAACTTTCGCGCGCATAAGGAGCAAAAATGAGCGCAGATTTTCACTGGTTTATTTTCACGATAACCTTTTTTTTCAGGGGGTTTGTTAGTGAGTATCCTGCCAATCCTACTAAACTCCTTTGGGCATATGGTAACCCTACCAAAATAGGCTTATCCTAGGTTTTTGAGGTCACTGAGTCTAATCCGGAGGCGGTTTGACTCCATCACGTCAAATTTCGTTATTAACCTTAAAAAAACTGAAAATCGATGATTTCACATAAAACATGGTCCTCGGTCGCTGAGAGTACGAATCCGCGGTTGTTGCGGTTCTTTGCTATGGCAACACATGTTTTGCTTCCTCATAACTCTGCTTAAAATGCCTGGTTGAAATCAAATATAAACCGGATATAAACCGAGTAAATACCCATTTGAAGTCTTATCCGGTTTGTTACGGTTTTTAATCGGACTGTGATTTAACTTTGCGCGTTCTACCCGCGTCTACCTGGTTCCTATTCGGCGAATGTGATCAGAAAGAAAATACTCACACAAAAATAAGTTTTAACCAGGGTTCTACCAGGCCTCTACAAGGAAATTCGAAAGTGCGTTTCTATCAGGTACATACACGCTCCCTGTTTGCAAATATATAATTAAGGTTATACCCGGGCTATATCAGGTTACTATACGGTACTTTGAATTAATGAGAATCGTTAAGAACAAAATCTACCTCTACCCGGTCCTACTCGGTTCCTATCCGACGAATGGAACCAGAAATGAAATACAAAAATAAGTTTCAACCCGGGGTCAACCAGGTCTCTATAAGAAAATTCGAAAATGCGTTTCTATCCGATACATATCTGGTATTTATTCGCAGATAGCAAACTAGGTTTCCACCTTGTTCTAATCTGGTCACCGTACGGTACGCAATATTTTTGAATTTTTGATTTTATATTAGCAGACTTCATCAGAATTAAAAGAGCTTGGATACTGAAAAATAAAGAAGCCGAACAGAAAAACTTGTAGGTTGTTGCCTTATCATTTGCAAAAATAAGAACCGAGTGTAGAAGAAATATAAAAATTAGAGTTTTAATTTCATAAAAAGAATTCTCTCATCAACTATTATTTAATTTGACATATGGCAGTGCTATTTTAGATTAAAACTTGGAAATAATTATTCAATATTTAAGTTATTCAAAAAACAGGTTAAAATCGTTAATTTTATACTTACAAAAATTTTTAAATAGATTCAAATTAATTATCGAATGTAATCAATGTCTGGCCCAGATCTGGGACTGGACAGCAATCCATACCATAAAAATTTTTAATTGTCAATCAGCCAAATTTTTTTCAATTTTCGAGAAATTTATAGGGTATCTAATCTTATACAAAATATTATACAAAAATAACACTATCAAAGTAAATGCCTGTTTTTATTTACATCAATTTTTTGAATGCATCTTAGTAATAGAGGAAATACTTGAAGATATTTATATAGACATGAGGTCTTTATTGAATAAGAATTTTTGTTATCTATAATTAATATTATAATAGTATAATACATAATATATATTATACTATTATTATGGTACTACATATAGTACTACAGTACCAATAAACAGTAGTTTTTTTTGTAGCAAAAAATTTTTGTTCTGACAGTGAAATATTGTATTATATTAATCAATTCTACGGGTTTAGGTTTTGCAAAATTAAACATTAAAAATATGAAAAATTTTAAATACGTACTTTATTGATTGTTAACGCAAAAGATTTTTTTAATGAAATTATCTTGAGATTATTTAATATTTGTGTATAGTTGCGTGTATCGTGGAAAAAATGTTTCACCATCATCTCGAAGCTTAGGGTAATGGTTAGGTAGCTGGACTCGTTTCCCGTAGGTTCGTGCGTTCGATTCCCTCCAGCGTTGCGTGTGAAATTTTATTTGTTATATATGCGTTAAAATTTACAAATATTGATTATTTATAAGTATATCCATAATATATCAACGAATAAACCAAGTTCTTAATTAATAATTGTTTTTTATAACATTTTTTTATTTTTTCTGGGTAAAGGTGTTTGAAACACCGGATACAAACCTAGTAGAAACCACACAGCTCCGTATAAGACCCATGTAGCAAGCGGATACAAGAATTAGATCACACCGGGTAGAACCCGGTCAAGTACCGAATAGAAACCAGGGACAAAAACCGGGTAAAATTCCGAAAAAACCGGTTATGGACCGGGTAGAGGTATTTTGAAACACCGGATACAAACCTTGTAGAAACCACACAGCTCTGGATAATATCCATGTAGGGACCGGGTAGAAAAATCATATTGCCTCAGTATAACCCGGTCAAATACCGGGTATAAACCGGGGTAGAAACCTGGATGCATTTCGACTAGGTACACGGTAAGAACCGGGTACAAATATTCTGAAAGACCGGATACAAACCTGGTAGAGATCATACAGCCCCGAATAAGACTCATGTAGGAACCGAGTTAGAACATAATATCGAACCAGATAGAACCCGGGTACAATACCGGATAGAAACCGGGGACAAAAACCAGGTTCTTATCTGGATTGTACTTGTCATTTTAAGCAGGGAGAGGAAGCTTTATAGTGGTGACAAAATCCAGTTTCCTAAAAAAGGTTTTTTTTAACAGATTTCAATGGTAATATATCTAATATCGACGTTCTAATTAGCACATTGGCTAACTCCACTTTTTGTCGAAAATCATTTTTTTGTATTTTCTGTTGAGAAATAACATTCTCTATATGCTCTGAACTTGGTACGCGCGTAATTCAAATTTTCCAATTTTCGCTCTCCTGAAAAATTTACAAAACTGGAGTTAGCCACTTTGCTAATTAGAGCGTCGATTTTAACGTGGTGGATTTTCACCACATTATTGATCCTTTTCCCAGATTGATTTTGTTCGGGAAATTAAAATAGAACAGCCAGTAGGAACTCCATTAGCTGTAAGAGTATGAGTGTTGGTGTGAATGTGTGAGAAATGAAAGAAATGATGTATTATGTAAACTAGAATAAGTTAATGTTTTTGCTGTTTTCAGCTTACCTGACTTCTGAGGAACCCAATCTGAATATTTATGCTTTATATTTGTTTTTGAGTTACCGTCTGGGATGCGTCAGTCGTCTATTTTATCGTTTTCATCCTCCAAAATTGCAAGTAAACGCAGTTTAACATATGCATACTTTGCATTGTTGACAAGCTGTCATAATTAGAGTTTTTAAATTCTCGGTAATTTAAAATAGGGTAATATTACCGGTAACATACCGGTATGTTCCGAAGCTTCGAGAATTTATGAGAATATTCAATTATAGAGCTTTTAAATTATTTTTTAAACTAATTAGATAATTTTCATGATGTTATACTTAATTTTCTATCATTTGGTATATTTTTAAAGTTATTGTTATTAAAAAATATACCAAATTATTGAAAATTAACACTTAACCTGTAAAAGTTTTTTCGGCACCTTTAACCTACACGCAGAAAAAAAATATGTTGAATTTACAGAAAAATCCGTAGAATCTACCGATTTAATCGGTTGGAATAGGGACAGCTGATTATTTCTGTAGATTCAACAGAAAATTTTTGTTAACCAAAAATCTTTTGAATTTACAGATTTTATCCGTAGAATTTACAGATTTTATCCATAGAATTTACAGATTTTATCCGTAGAATTTACAGTTTCTGCGCATCCAATGGCTCGTTGGTAATGCGAACAGATGGAAATCTGTAAAATCTACGGATTTTTTTTGTTAAATTTATAAATTTATAATGCTTAGAATCAATGGATCTTATAAGCTGTAAATACATCAGATTTTTTCTGCTACATTAGCAGATAACTCTAACAGAAACCTTTCCGTAAATTTTACGGATAGAGTTGTAAGATTAACAGATTTTATCAGTTACAGTAACAGATTTTATCTGTTAAAATAGCAGAAATTTCCAGCAGATCGTGAATCCGTCACTTTAACAGATTCATTTTTCTGCGTGTATAAATTTGGGTCTGATGCTTTCGGCGCATTTTTCAATAATTTACACTAATAAGGAAAATCGGATGAATAAGGTCGATGAAATGCAGTGTTCGCTCGAACAAAAATTACCAAAGTATTCAAATTATTCAGTGTAAAAAATTCAGTAATTAGATAATTTTATCGCTTATAGAATGAATTATAAACGGCACCCAAGAAACATGATTATATTAGAATAAATATAAATAATAAGAATAATGGAATCAAATAAACAATTATTTATTTATTTAAAAAAACTGTAAAAATGTTTAACATATATTATTTTAAAAAATACCAGTTTTTATAAACTTTTCTCGAAACTTGTCTTTGGTGCACTATAAATAAAAAGTATTTGATTTCATCCAGTCAATTCCTACTATTATTCTAAATATAATACTATATTGAAAATCACAGTAATATTTTTAATCATTCTCGATTATATCGATATACCTAAAAAGGTATATTAAATATATATATATATATATATATTATATTTTCTTAAACACGAGGAACTGCTCACTATTTAAAGTAATATTAAATCACAGTTTTTCGAAATGGAAATGGCTGGATGTAATAATACAGTCGCTTTGTATTTGTATTTTGAAGATCAAAATAATTTAGTCTTGTTCGTTGTAGTAGAAATTGCCAGAAATACGCTTTTCGTGATTTTATGGAAGTTTGAAAAGAGAGAAACTTGAGAAAAAAATAAATTCTCGCCGAGAACACAAGTCGGGTATGTTACCCGGTAACTTACATATAGTATAGTGCCGTCTTTCTCTTCTTCTTAGTCTCAATATTTGAGAATCAAATTGATTGATTGAATTAATTCTTTTTCTTAAAGTAAAATTTGTTTTAGATGATTGTAGATTTCGGTAATTCGAATTGTTCTCGAAATTCTAACAAGTAAATGTTTAATTACGTAACAAAAACTGTATGCGTAGATGTCGTGTGACGTCACGACTTACATATGAGATTACGTAACTTTACTGTGTGAGAGTTCAAACTAATATTCTTTCATACATTATTTTCTAATTTCCAATTGTATACTTCATTTAAACATTATATTCTCTATTTAATAAACCATGTTTTCTTTTATTTTCAAATTAATTTCAGCCTGAGTTGTTCTGCGCCCACACGATATCCCTCTACTAAACGAGCTAGTTGGAGTCAATTTTATTTCCAGGATTTCCAGTAAAGTTTCAGAGATTTAAGTTTGGAGCGGTATTTAAAATACCTGGCGCCCTTGGCAATAGAATTCTGAATTTTCGGGAGTTTAGTTGGGTGACTGATTTTGGATCGGTACTCGGATACAAAGGAGTCCCTATAAGTTGAGATTACCGTTATATATATATATATATATAAGTTTTGAGTTTTTGTTCTAGGCCTCATAGTTCATGAGGAATCTTTCCGCCCGTGGAAGCATTTCAAAAAAAGGCGTTTTCGAACTATGTCGCCGCCATTTTGTAAAAAAATGAGGGTAAACAATTTTTTTTTATACTTCAATGTGTTCTATAAACCGTATAAAAAGAAACCCGATCCCTTTTCCCATTTGCTCAATAAAAATAATTATAATAAAATCATCATTAATTAAAATCGTCATTAGTTTTGCTTTTCATTTAAAATTAAAGTAATTAATATAAAAGTATATAGTAACGTTAAAGCTTGGTATATAAGTGAGTACAAGCGCGCGAAGCGCGACGTACATATGATATAATTTATAAATTTATGTCTTGTCTTGACCTTTTTGATTATGACATGTGAAAACTGAAATCGATTTTCCGTACTGTGTATTTGATATCCGAAATTTTTAATTTAGAAACTTTTTAACATTGTTGTTTCTTTGATGAATTTTCTGAGCTCATTTGTATTCGCCTATAAAAATATTCAACTAAAATTTATACTTGGAGGAGAAATATATCCAAATTATTTTCAACTATTTTCATTCATATGCACACTGTCGTTATGTCAATTAACATAAAATAATATCTATGAATACTCACTTTGTTACAAGATTAGAAGCAATTTTTTTATAAATCTGTACACGTAACATTTCCTATGTAATCACTTTTTGCAATGTAGTTCGTGGGAAAGAATTTCTCATTATAAAAAGCATTTAGAAAGCATTATTAGGATACTTTTTACATACTTCAAATTTTAAACATCATATGAAAGAGTCACCAAGCTTTCGCTAGTTGATTTTTCTATATTTATATCACAGAATGGAAATCTATTATATCAGTGTTCCTTAAAATGCTTCCTAAAATCTTTAAAATGTTCCCGATCGAGGCATTATTATTATTATTACATACTTATTCCACCGTAGCATTATTTAGGGTTACCATCCGTCCTGGTTTTTCGGGACATGTCCTGTTTTTTGAGGTTTGTCCTGGTATCCTGGTTTTTTCCTGAAAATCGGCAAAATGTCCTGGTTTTTTACGAAACCGAGATTTTGGACAACAAGTACTTTATATTTGTATAAAATATTTGTTGTATCTCTCGCGAAGTACACTATAGCATGACTGTTTTTTAGTCGACCGAGATGGTAACCCTACATTATTGAGATATCTAACAGCAGCCAAAGATATTATTATTAGTAGATGCGGTGCTGGTCTAGCAGACGCTAAAAACCGGTGACAAATACGGTGCTGGTTTAGTAACCCGTGACAAATGTAGTTGGCGCGACAATCTAAACGTGTCGGGCTACCACGCACTGCGGAGTAGCCTGAATACTTTCGACTGACGCGCCTTCTATAATTGTCACACCAACAAAACAATGCAATTCAACCTCAATTTCGGTAAATTGCCGACAATAAATACAGAGATTGCTTTTCTATTTAAAAAGCAAAGCGATATCACAATTTTTCACCTATTTTAATTTGAAAAAATTAATTTCATTCAAACTCCTATTCAAATAATGTTAATAAAAGCTTTTTTTAATGAAATTATCTTCAGATAATTTAATATTTGTGTATGGTTGAGTGTATCGTGGAAAAAATGTGTCACCATCATCTCGAAGCTTAAGGTAATGGTTAGGTAGCTGGACTCGTGTCCCGTAGGTTCGTGCGTTCGATTCCCTCCAACCTTGCGTGCGAAATTTTATTTGTTATATATGCGTTAAAATTTACAAATATTGATTATTTATAAGTATATCCATAAAATATGAACGAATAATCCATGTTCCTTAAGGGTATGTGTTACTTACCATGTGAGCAAGTTTTTAAACCCGGGTTTTTTTCTAAAATTTTTACATTTTCAAAAAAATTATAGTCAACATCCGTCAAGAACGAGAACACGGACGGATGTTGACTAAAATTTGTTTGAAAATGTAAAAATTGTAGAAAAAAACCAGGGTTTAAAAACTTGCTCATGTGGTAAGTAACACATGCCCTTAAGTAATAATCAATTTTTATAAGATTTATTTTTATTTTTTATAAAGGTCAAATCAAAATTATCTTTCTTTATTTTAAGGAAGAATTAAAGATGTATCAAATTACTTTTATCATTTAAATAAAAAATATGTTTTACTACTTTAATGTACTTTGTTATTTAATTACTATTACTAATAATATTAGAAAATTTTCAAAATGGCTCATAACGGGAATTTAATCGGGGCCAGGTCGGGCACCGATCGGGCGGCCAGATATAGCTCCGATCTGGTTAAGCGTTCCATCCGCGATCTGGCTCAGGTCCGTTTTCGAAATCCGGGCCAGATCTGGCCTGGTCTGGGCCCTTTCTGGGCCACAGCAAAATTTCTGCACGGGTTTTTAATAGTAAAAACTCTTAATATGACACGGTTGTCCTTAAATTGCAACATAGTTAAGGAAAAATTGATATTATAAGTTTCATTGTTTAGTATATCAAATCTAAACTTTATAATATTTAAGATTCTTATTATTCTTAATTTTTAAAAACAGAACGACGAAACTAGTTCCAATTTACTTTATTTTTTATTATATTACATTCGCTGTCTCGATTATTGATAATAATAATAATCAACAATTCAAGTATATGAACCAGTTTTCGTGTATAATTATAATTACTTTTTACATAATTATCATATTTTACATGTCATGCCGAGAAAAATTTAAGGTGTGAAATTTTACACTAGTTAAAATGCTACATATCAAAAACGTAATTAATAGTTGACAGGTCAGCGTGTGTGTACTTATTATATTTGACGATAACTGCTATGAAATTATTATTACATCATCAAAAGGTATTACGCAAATATTTTCGCTGCTCGTTTAATTGTAACTTCTAGTCGTCTGAATTACGATTAATTATCTCACATGCATCTCTGTCTAGCTTTTCTGAGCACCGTCATAATTTATTGCTGACTACAGAAAATACAAGCAAATATATAACTTTCGTTGAAAAATTAATAATGCTTCTGGTTACACCTCGTTTTCAATGTATTAAATAAATAATAAATGTTGATTTGTGATCTTTATGTGCAAACTTAGTACACTTGACCGTGTATAATAGGTTGGTCCAAAAATGCATTGCAAAAATTTTTTCAATGCTACAGAGTCTCGATCCCCTCAATTCGTTTCTAAATCCGAAAAAAGAAAGTCCCTATTTTTTTTTTCATATTTTCATTAAAACACGTGCCGGATTTGACTTGAAGTTTCCCATGTAAATTGCATGGGGAAAAATCACTTTTTGGAGTTTTTGGAATAATTTTTTAGGGTTTAGGAATAAGTGACGGGAGATTATAGAAACTTATAGAGAACTATCCACCAAAGAATTTCATGTATCTCACATATGGGTTTTGCACATAATTATGTATTACTTGGGAAGAAATTGTTTAAACCCATTAGGATCGTTTCAGCAAATTAAATGTACATATTAAAAAAACTTATGGTTAGTTTAATAATAAATGTTCCATGATTATTATTAGTTACAATTAAAGAATTACTTGTAGATAAATTTATTTATTGGAATTTATTTAAACAATTATTCATTAATTAATATATGTTACTCAACATTTCAGTATGTCCACAGTAATTTTTTAGTAAACAAAATTTTCTAGAAAAAATTTTTTTTAAACAAATGGAATTTGTTTAAATAATTGAAATTTACTAAACAATGTTTATTAATATACCATTATAGTCCAATTGTATACATTTTTATAATAAAAAACGAATTTTCAAAAAAAAAATATTTAAACAAATAACATTTGTTTAAATATTTGAAAATTAAATAACTAATGTTTTATCAATATACCATTAGATTAGACCAGTAGCAAACATTTTTATGATAAAAAACGAAATTTTCAACAAAAAAAAACATTAAACAAATGATATTTGTTTAAATAATTAAAGATTTATTAAACAATGTTAATAAATATTTCAGTAGATTAATACTAATAATAATTATTAAGAAAAACAACGAGGATAAAGTGCTCAGAACGTCAATTTCATGAAAAATGGTAATTTTAGCTTTTAAGGGTAGATTTCAAGGCCCCCTGGGGGTGTGTTAGGGGTGCAAAACCCATATGTGTGATACATGCAATTCTTTGGTGGATAGTTCTCTATAAGTTTCTATAATCTCCCGTCACTTATTCCTAAACCCTGAAAAATTATTCCAAAAACTCCAAAAAGTGATTTTTCCCCATGCAATTTACATGGGAAACTTCAAGTCAAATCCGGCACGTGTTTTAATCAAAATAAAAAGAAAA
Organism: Synergus umbraculus; assembly: GCA_900474325.1. Taxonomy (NCBI): domain Eukaryota; kingdom Metazoa; phylum Arthropoda; class Insecta; order Hymenoptera; family Cynipidae; genus Synergus; species Synergus umbraculus. The sequence goes on from UCOK01019802.1 coordinate 28,101, forward strand.
AAAAATAGGGTCTTTCTTTTTTTGGATTTAGAAACGAATTGGGGGGATCGAGACTCTGTAGAAAAAAAAAGCGTTTTTGGACCACCCTAGTGTATAATGTATAATGTCCATATTATCTAGATCATGAAATGAGTTTGCATTAACAAAATAATTGAATCGATAAAGGAAAACTATTAAATTACATATTTTATCAAGCATTATAAGTTTTATAATAATTTTTATGTATAATAATACTTATAAATGTGAAAAATAAAGTAATGACTCATGAATTATTGTACTGATATAAAATAATAAGAAATAAAAAAATACGACTGCAATAAAAAGGTGAAACAAACTTGATTTTTTGTCTTTTATTTGCAATAACATAAAATATTAGTGTATTTTAAAGTGTTTTATGAAATCTCTACACTGCATCAAGTTTAGAGATTTTCTTCGCTAATTTTAATTATTTAATAATTGATTACATACTAAATTTTTCCTCACAATGTTTTTACTTTAAAATATTATGAATTGATGAAATTAATTAAGATACAACTAAATAAAGTACGATTTCTATTTTCCTTTCTAATGACTTAAACGTTTATTCAGTGTATTAATACATGTGACAGTTTTACATTTACTACCTATCTGATATTGATAATATAAAATTGTATAATTCATTTTGTAACGGTATTGGATACCATTACCCCGACGTATAGGCAACCCGATTAACGGTAACCGATACTCTACAGAGCGGTCGAAGCGCCTGTGCGCAGGCAACCAATCTTGTGCAGTTATCGATACACCAGTGTCTCCAGATCGTGGGATTTTTCGGCCCCCACTCTTCGACCCACGAGCTCATGCTATCTTTCTCTTTCAATAGGTTCGTGACTTTTGCTAGAGAGAGAAAGCATGAGCTCGTGGGTCGTTGAGTGGGGGCCGAAAAATCCCACGATCTGCAGACACTGCGATACACTGCAGGCTGACCATTGAACCAGAATATCGATCGGCGAGCAGTACCGCCAGCCTACGATAGGCGCGTAGCCTTTACTCTTTCTATAGGGATCCAATGTAGTCAGTTTTTACCATCGAGTTCCCACTCTTGCGTTTTGTATACTCCGCGTCTTAAAATATATTACGCCTAACTTTCTATAACTTTCATACTTTATGTTCTGCAACGGATCACCTGTGATCCCCACTCTTAGGAAGTCAAGGTGTCAGATTTGCACTGACACTTGGTGACAGTTCGTGGCTTAGGCAAGACGTGTATTTTGACTGTGCGTACAATGCACATTTGAATTATTGTAATAAAGGTACCAGTTGAGAAATTGTATTTATTTAATTATCTGCCGTAACTCAGATTTAATTAACCCAACCACAAACGTTACATTTCCCACCAATGACTTGAATTCTTACGGGACAGTGCTCGCAGATTTGAAACGAGACGAACTTGACACAATGAAAGGTCTATGTCCGTGCAGCAAATTCTCCTCTTCTGAATTTGAAAACCCGAAGATGTACGATTGCCTTCGGAAGACTTCGAGCGGTCTATGCTATTTATATCTCCTAGATTCACATATGAAGGAAAATTGAAGAAATTTCGATTTTAATATTTCGATGCGTTTTGATGTTGAGGTTAGGTTTTTCAGGTGGAGAATATTAATATTAATACTATTATATATATTTTTAATGTTAATATTAGGATTATAT